>JAKSZU010000017.1:48449295-48717461 GCA_026018925.1 Tupaia tana | reverse complement strand
TAGCTATCACTCGTGAATAATCAACGTGCTGATTCAGCTGCACAAATCCATCCCCAAGCGAGCTGTGTCAACTCTCAAGTATCTTTGGATTACACTTTTTCCTGTTTAAAAGAAGATCCTGGAAAGGTCTGGAAAATCAGAACCCACTCTTACAATTCTGGCCATAAAGTCTAGAGGTTAAGATCACTGGCTTTGAAGTCAAACAGATCTGGATAAAACCCTGCCTCTCTATCTTAGGAGCTGTTTGAGCTTAGACAAATTCCTTCACTTCTCCATAAACCTCAGTTCCTCATCTGTAAAAGGGTTGTAACTGTATATGCCTCATCGCACTGTTGGAGGGTGAAGCAAGATCATGCACGTAAGGCACTTTGGTTTGGAGAGGTACTCATTCTATCTCTATGCTAGCCGAAGAGAAGTTGGACAGAGCGTCGAACTCCCGTCGAGAGCTACAAACATTGTAAAATGAAAGCAGCCAGACCCAAGGGCCACATGTTGTAAAATCCCATTTATATTAAATATCAAGACTAGGCAAATCTATAGAGACGGAACCTAGATTAGTGACTGCTTAGGGCTAGAAGCTTAGAGAAAAGGGGATTGATTGCTAGTGCAGAGGGTGGCTTTGGAGGGGGATGATAAAACCGTTCTGGAAATAATAGGATGTTGGGAAAGTCATGACATTTTTTTCCCATGTTTTCCTATGCAAAAATGCGTCATGACTTTCACAATGACCCAACAGAGAGTACTGAGAGTTGGACAGATTTGTGAATGTACTGAAAACACTGATACACTTTAAAAGGATGAGCTTTATGTATGACTATCTAAAAATTATATGAAAATAAACATGTTTATTATGTAAACAAAACCATGATTCTGAAGCTCATTTGGTTCATTTAATCTCTCTCTCTGGTTTTAACTGCCAGAGGGAGATGGAGAGGGTGAAAGCACCCCCAATGGGGGCGTTGTCACATGGCAAGTCCTTTTCTTCCATTTCTCCATGCCGTCCAGGACTTTGACATGCACCGCACACACCTGGTATGTTTTTCGAGCCACCAGGGCCAGGGTTCGAACTATAGTCAGCCAAGTAGAATCTGGCTCCCTTATCCACTAGGCTGTGGGGCCAGCCTGTCTCATCCATCTCTCTACATTTCCAGTCCCAGAGAAGTGAATGTCCTATCGCTGGGACACTGTGTCTCTTTCTAGGTAAATCGTTTGCTATATGAGAACTGCAAAATAAATGTCAGCCCCTTGCGGTTTTGGTGTTGGCGAAGACCAGCTCTACAAGGTCTCTTGGCATTCTATGAGACTGCCGAGCAGCCTGGATTTATGGGCCCAGAGAGCCAGCTACCAAGCCTGAATCAGAAGCTCCTCTGCCTCTCGGCTCACCTGGGAGTGGTTCCAGGTTGTGAGAGGTTTTCCCTCCCTCAGGGAAACAGAGGCAAGGATCAGAAAGAAGACTCTATTGGATTACCTGGGAATATGTTGATGTATCATAACCCTTGGCATCAACTAACAGTGTGTGCACGTGTATGCGTGTGTGTGTGTGCGTGCTTGTGTGTGTGTAGGAGAGGGTTGAATAGGGAGGCTTTGCTGAAAGAAGGAGGAGGGGAAATTTGGATGACTCAGGCCCGTTGCAAAACTGGAGTGGATTAATTCTGGAATTTCATTGAGTACATTTAATGCTTCCAAAATATAATTAAAAAAATACACAGAGTTTTCAGATGTACATCTCAGACAGGGCTGTCAGCACTGTTTAGGGCCAATTTCTTTCAGTGTGAGTAAAGTTACAAGATTTTGATAAAAAATTATTTCTTCACTGTTTAGGCTGTCTAAATAGATTTGTGGTCTTTCATTTTGCTTTAAAACATGGTTTAATATGCTTTTAAAAAAAATCAAAGACTTCTGTCTGGATTTTGAATTTCTTCCAGATTTATAGCTGGTTAATATTATAAATGTCATGCTGAGTTTTTTTTTTTTTTTTTTTTTTTTGGTTTGATAATACCAACTGAGAGTCTTTCAAAGAAAAAAAGGGTTTATAAAAAAAAAAAGAAGTCATTTGTCTATCACATTAAGACATCCAGAAATGTATGAAAACATTTATCAGGAATGTTTTATTTTTAAAACTCTTTGTGGAAGTTTCTAAGTGTAGAGAGACATTGGGAGAGGCAGAAGGGACTCTCAGGGCAGGAAGAGAGTCAAAAGTAAACTTGAACAGAGTCAAAAGGAAACTTAGGCTAGCGGGACACACTGGGCTCTTTCATTCTTCTTTTTTTAAGATTTTTGCAATAGGCCACGCCCTATAGCAAAAGAGAGAGAGAACATGATCTCTTCTCCTCCATATTCCTCCTGGGATTTGGGGCACACATGCACGCACACCTGGCATGATTTTCAAGACACTGGGTCCAAGACTTGAACCATGCAGTTGGCCATGTGGGATCCTGAGCCTTAACCAACATGCCATCTTCTGGTCCCTATCACTGTTTTTATTGGGAGTACACTGTCTGCAGAGACTTCGTTGAAGCTGAAGCTACCACATGCTGGGCTAAGTACTAAGCACTTTTATGAGGCTAAGCAGGAGGAGGGAAATACTCCACACAGGTGACCTGAACATGCAACCAGCAGCAAACGACAACCCCCGTGCATCCAGTCACTCACTGGGAACTCCATTGTTCTTCACAAACCCAGCGAGGCCTTTGTGATCATGTCTACATTATAGAAGAAGAAACCGAAGGTCTGGGAGGTTAAATATCTGGGCTCCAGGCCAAATAAAAATGTATTCAAAAGTTGAATCAGATCTTAAAGGTGGTCATTTTCTGAAGCCTAGCAACTGTGCTTCCTAAGGCTGCCCAAGCCAGAAACCTATGTTATTCCAGGCACTTCCTTTGTCTCAGCCAGCATGTTGATAAATTGTTTCTAGAGATGCTACCTCTCCAGTCTCCCTGCCATCCATTTTCTCTAAGTCTGCACCTGCAGTTGCAATTCAGAAGCCCCCGCACTTTGCTGCCCTGCTTCTAACAGCCTCCTAACTAGCCACCCTGCCTCTGATCTTGCTCCCTCTTGTTCATTCTTCTCAATTATATATTTGTGCCTTAGAGTAATTTTTTTAAAAAGTGAAACCCACCCATTCATTGACTGCTAAAAATGTTCACCCTAGGTTCAGCCCCATACTGTAGTGAATAAGTGTTGTGCATAGGGAGCTGGATCCCACATGGCTGGCCACAGTTCAAATCCCCATTCTGGTGGCCAAAAAACACATTGGCACGTGTGCATATGCATCCTGGTGGAAGGGCAAAATGGAGAAAAGGGATTGCAGCATATCCACGTTCCATTGTGGGTGATTTCTCTCTCTCTCTCTCTCTCTCTCTCTCTCTCTCTCTCTCTCTCTCTTTCTCTCATGAGCATATAAGCCTTCTGGCATTAAAAAAAAGTTCACCCTCTGGGACCAGCAGTTGGCATAATGGCTATGTTGCTGGACTCCCATGTAGTCATCTGCGGTTCGAGTCCCAGACCTGGTGGCTTAAACTCATGTCGGGCGCGTATGCATGCGTGCCCAAAATCCCGAGAGGAGAATGGAGGAGAAGGCATTGCGGCGTGGCCATCCCTGCTGGGGGGGGCGGGGGTAGTGGGGGCTGATTTCTCACTTTCTGTTTCTCTGACTCTATGTCTTTCTGGCGAGCACACGTGCCCGATAGCAAAAACCTCTCCAGTAATAATAATAATAATAATAATAATAATAATACAAAATATGTTCATCCTCTTTTCATTTTTCAAGATGAAGTTTGAGTTTCTTAATAGTTTTTTGTAATGACTTTACTATTTGGCCTTATTTTTCCAACCTCATTTGCTAGCTAAAACTCTTTGGATCAGTATTAGATTAGATTGCAAGCAATAGAAAAAACAGCAGTATAAACTCTAAAAAAGCTGATTCTTTTGGTTCACATTCAGTGGGCATCACCCAATCTTCCAGAACCAAAGTTCCACTTTCTCAACCATGTGGCTTCCACATCATTGGCTATGATGGCTGCTTCAGATCCAGCTCTCTGGCCCACATTAACCCGAAGGAAGGGGGAAAGACCAATGAAAGTCTTGCCCTTACTTTTGTGGTCTCTTCCAAGAAGTGACACTTAGGAACATCCATATAGTTCACGGACACATCTGCTGTAAAAGAGTTTGAGAAATGTAATTATTGTTTTTGGCAGCTATTGGGGATCTTATTACCAGGGACACAGGCAATAAACGAAACTGGAGGAAACCAGTTGACTCTGACACTTGCACTTTCAACTATTTTCAGTGGCCCCTGCAGAGAGGACTCTTCCTGCCCCTGGTGCACATCTCACCGCGAACCTCCCAAAGGGCTCTGATAATACACTGCACACCACGCGGTGCCTTCCCATTGGTCGGAGAATTTCTTGAGGGCACGGATAACTGGCACCAACAGGTCCGGGCTTTGTTTTTGTTTCTTGATCTATTTAGCTTCAATGTATCCTTCTATTTAGCTTAAATGTGGAAACAAGGAGAGGTGTCTGCGAGGGCAGACTCGGGTTATGGGTTATGGGTTATGGGTTATGGGTTATGGGTTATGGGTTATGGGTTATGGGTTATAACGCGACACAAGAAGCAGACATTGCAATTACAATGAGCTCCCGGGTTCCTGACATGGAGGTCTTTCTGAGGAGGTTACATTTGAGCTGAGACCAGAATTTGGATCGGGGCAGGCCATGCAATGTCTCTCTCCCGTCTTGGGGAGAGAGCCTCTTGCTCTGGGGACAGAAAGTTTAGCTGGAACAAAAACACTTGGCATTTCAAGGACAGAAGGAAGCACCATGGCTGGCGAAGGGAGGGAGAGGGGGCGTGGAAGGACAGCAGGGACCAAAATGTACTGAGGGCAGAGGTCACAAGCCCGGCTCTGGAACAAACCACCTGGGTGACCTGCAGTTCTATCACTGACTAGCTGGGAGGCCTTGAGTAAGTTACTTAGTCTCCTGTGCCTTAGCTTTTTCATCTGTGAAGTGGTTACAGAATTGTATCTTTATAGAGTGGATGTTAGATTTCTTCTTTTTTTTTTTTTTTTAGAGTTTTGCAATAGGGCATGTGCACTCGCCAGAGAGAGACAGAGAGAGAGAGAGAGAGTGAGAGAGAGGGAAAGTGAGAAATCACTCCCCAGGGGTAGGTCACACCGCAGTCCTTCCTCAGCCATTCTCCTAGGATGTGGGCATGCACGCACACGTGCCCAGCATGATCTTTAAGCCTCCAGGTCTAGGGCTCGAATTGCACTTAGCCATGTGGGAGCCCAACATCGTAGGCGCTATGCCACCTGCTGCTCCAGATGATTGTTAGGTTTCAGTGAGTGAGCACACGGAAAGCCCTAAGAGCCACGCCGGGAGCACGGTGAGCTCTCAGCAGGTCCCTGACGCTTGCATGCCTGCTTCTTCCCATGAGTGTCTGGCTTCTCTCTCCACCCAACCTTCTAAAACCGTATACTCAAACCTGTACTCCCACCTCTCACTCCATGCTCATTAGTTGCTATCTTAGGGAGGAGTAGGTTTGAAAACTCAAATAGAGCCATGTGTCATATAAAATTTATTTTCCTTTCAAGAGGAAATCCTAAGGTAGACGAGCTGGAGCTGAAAGGGTGACTCCATGAATAGTAGAGACCAGGGTCTTTCTGTCTTTCTTCTCTGTCATCTTTGACTGTGGTGAAGATCCTTGCTGGAATTTCAGCCACCATGAAAGATAAAAGGGGCAAAGGGTGTGGGGAAGGATAGAAAGGCATGCCCCCTTGACAGCGTTTCCTGAAACCCCATCTAACAATCTGCTCCAATCACATTGGCCAGGATGATCGACATGGACACTCAGTGAGAAGACAAGCTGGCAGGTGCAGTTTTCATTCTCAGTCTAGAACGTTGTACGGAGTTCAGCTACTAAGAAAAGAGGACAGTGTTTACTGGGGTAGGCTGATCTCCTTTTCTCATTCCAGTCCAGACTCCCATTATTGGGCTCCTTGGCTATGTCTCGTGGGCTCTCTGCTTGAAGGGTTTCCATGCTCCACCCATTTCGCACAGAAGCAGTGCTATGGTCTGAATGTTATGTTCCCCCAAAACTTAGATGTAGAAACTTACTGCCCAGTGTGATCGTATTAAGAGATAGGGCCTTTTGAAAAGCGATTAAGTCACGAGAGCAGAGTCCCATAAATGGGATTAGTACCCTTATAAAAGAGGCCTCGGGACACATAAAAGCCACCATGTGTGAGAAATGAGCTCTCCAGACCCTAAATGTGCTGGCATCTTGTTCTTGGAATGCCCAGGCTCCAAAGCTGTGAATAATACTTTTTTTGTTGTTTATAACCCACCCAATTTATGGTATTTTGTTCTAGTCACTCAAATGGAGTAAGACCATCATGTTCAGTGGGTCCCGTTTTTATCTTTCCGGGCCTACACACTGGTGTCCTACAAGCTGACTCCAACCCGGAATCATATTTGGATTGACTTTGATGTATCTTGAAAAAAAAAAAATTAAATCACTTATTAGGATTTAACAAGCTGAAAATCACCCTAAAATCTTGCGTTTCCTTCTTTTGAGATCCGAGACTCTGGACCCACACCCCTGAATGCCATATGCTAATTGACTGTGGTTAATTGCTGTGTACTCACTGCTTGGATGAGGCTGAGGACTTGCAGTTTGCCCCAATCTGCATTCTCCCTCTTGCTTCAAACCTAGCCCACTTCCATAATCTACCTTTTCTGTCTCCTGGAGTCATTGATCTTATAAGACTAAAACAAAAACCCCTCATCTTCTGTTCAAGGCCCTTCATCTGACTTTCTCTTCCTCTTCCAGCAAAATGACCTGCGGCCTGCAGGTGGCATGGTGGTTAAGGTGCTGGACTGCCCCGTGGTTGACCACAGTTCGGGTCCCAGATCCAGTGGCTTGAAAATCACATTAGGGGGAACCAGCAGTTGGCGTAATGGCTATGTCACTGGACTCCCACGTAGTTGACCGCGGTTCGCGTCCCGGACCCGGTGGCTTAAAACTCACGCCGGGCGCGTGTGTGTGCGTGCCCAAGATCCAGAGAGGAGAATAGAGGAGAAGGGATTGCAGCGTGACCATCCCCCCTGGGGGGTGATTTCCTGCTTTCTGTCTCTATGTCTCTCTCTGTCTGTCTGGCGAGCGCACGCGCCCTATGGCAAAAACCTCTCCAAAAAAAAAAAAAAAAAAAAAAGAAAATCACATTAGGTATGTGTGAATGTGTGCCCAAAATCCCAGGAGGAGAATGGAGGAGAAGAGGGTGATTTCTCACTTTCCCTCTCTGCCTCTCTCCAGCAAGCACATATGCCTTATGGTAAAAACCTAATAAATAAATAAAATAAATAAAAATCTCACTATTCCCTTCCTGTGCTCCACTACTTCCCACGCTGCACCTCTTGACTGTCAGCGCCATGAGGCCCATGTCTGTTTTGCTCATCAGAATATTACCAGCTCCTGTAATGCCTATGTTGTAACAGTACGTAGTCTATAACAAATACTCAACAATGAATTGTTTAATGGATCAGCGAATCAATACTTGCATTTTGTCACCTTTCTGTTTTGTTCATGTTCTTCCCTAAAATGACCTTCTTAATATCCACATGACAAGTGTTTAGCCATTCTTCAGGGTCAAGTGCCATTCCTCTGTGAAGCCTGTCTTTACCCACTTGCTGGAAGTGCCTCCCCCGGCACACCCATGGTCTCTATATTGCTAAGTCCAGTAGACACATTTCAGTCACATCACAGGGACGATCCTTCACGTCCAGGTCACTTGGCCCAGCATGGACGTGGGGTGCTCAGCTATAGGCCCACTGTCTCTTCTCCTCGTCTTCCCACCACACTAGCAGCAGCCTTCTTCCTACCTGACCTGGCAGCCTTCCAAAATGGCTCCTTCTGCAGCTACCCATGGCATAAACGTCATGCTGCACCAGGGAGAGCTTTTTAGTTCTCATCGTTCTCTCTTTCTTGGGGGGCACTCATGAGCACATGCCTGTCATGGTTCTCAAGCTGCCATGGTTGGCTATGCGAGATCCAACTCCCTTAACCACCAGACCATGAAGCCAGCCCTATTCCTTCCATCTTGAAACCCTCTTCCCTGCCTTTCTAATACAATCCCTATTTGGTTTTCTCCTAGGTCTTCGGACATTTTCTTTTTATCTCCTTTCAGGTTCAGTTTCTCCCTCCTGGCTACTAACTGTTGGATTCCCAAGACTTGGCCATGAGCCCCCTTCTCTTCTAGTCTCCCTCACATTTAGACATAGTTCTATTCAGAATTTCAACATCTGATCATTTTGACACTTTTAAAATTCATATTCTCAGTCCAGAATGCTATTCTGAGTTCCAAACCCGATACATCTAACTTTTTTACTTGATGTCTTAAACTGAATGTCTCAAAGACCTTCAAAACTGAACCCCAAAGCCTGGCTCCCCATAGCTGTTTTGTCCCTCAGGATATGACAGCAGTGCTGATCTCTGACATGAGACGGCAGTCAAGGAGGTTACCTGTCAAACCTTTTCCTCCACCTTTGCCACCTTCCTTGTTCATGACAGCAGCAAGCCCTCATGATCTTATTGTGCTAATAATTTCTCAAGTCCATTCAATTCTCCATCCCTCTTGCCAGTCCTTGAGCCAAGTTATCATCATTTCTTGCTTGGATTGCTTCAGGAGCTTCTGATTTTCTCTGTCTCACTCCTCTCCAAGCATAGCTGCTAGGGTCAGCTGACATCTTGCTCCCCAAGTCTACTGAGTCTTCTCAACCCGATTCTCTTCCAGAGGGTGAAAGCCCTGGGCACTTTGTGGCCTGGAAGATCAATGATTTCCTTTTTTTTTTTTTTTTTTTTTTTGGAGAGGTTTTTCGCTATAGGGCGCGTGTGCTCGCCAGACAGACAGAGAGAGACATAGAGACAGAAAGCGAGAAATCACCCCCCGGGGGGATGCTCACGCCGCAATCCCTTCTCCTCCATTCTCCTCTCGGGATCTTGGGCACGCACGCACACGCGCCCGGCTTGAGTTGTTCCGAGACGCGAACCGCGGTCGACTACGTGGGAGTCCAGCGACATAGCCATTACTCTAACTGCTGGTTCCCGATCAATGATTTCTTTAAAGCAATAGCATTTTGTCGGAGTACAAAATAGGGCAGTGCTAGAATTGGAGGATGGTCAGAGGAGTTGAGGATTGGGAGAGAAGGAAATGGGCACTGTGACGATGATGTGGCCTCATGATGAAAACTTCAGTCTCCTTCGTGTCTCTACCTCCACCTGCAGAAGTGCTTAACGCGAGCCCATCCATCTCTGCGCTCCCTGCAAACCACCCCACACCGGGTCAAGGAGGAGATACGGCGTATGAAGAGAGCGCCAATCTTTCACTCTATCCTGAAGACTAGTGCATCAGACTTCTTTCTTTTTTGACAGAGATCATATCTCCTGTCTTGGTGTGTGTGTGTGTGTGTGTGTGTCTGTGTGCTGAGCACCCTACGTCCATGCTGGGCCAAGTGACATGGATGTGAAGGATTGTCCCTGTGATGTGTGTAGACAATTTTAATGTCAAACCCAAAGTCTCCTCCTTCTGGTTTAAAGTTCAAAAGAATGTCCTCTACAGTCTGAGGACTCCCCTGTGTGGTTTCTGAAAAAAAAAAAAAAAAATGAGGAGTTTGAGACGTGAAGGCAGGGTCACACAGAGAGAAAACCAATTCACTGTGCGATCCAGAGAGACACGGCAGTGTAACGTGAGGCCTTGGAATTCTGTCCATCAGAGATGAGTTGGAGAGAAGCTCTTCGACCTCCACACTTACTGGTAACATTAGAGGACAGGGCATTCAGATTCCACAGGTGGTGGTGAAAATGCAAAAAAATGTAAATGTTGACAGCTGGATTATTTTTTCCCCCATCGAAGTCAGTTTAATCTAACCTGGAATGACTAAGTGCCTAACCCTACTTTAAAAACACCATTCATTTTTAGGCAGCTAGATCTTCAGAACAAAAGATGAAATAAATAGAAATATTTAATCCATTGCCTAGACTTCGGAGAAGTTTTGATTTTTTTGTTGGGGGGGGGAGAGGTTTTGCTACAGGGCTCATACACTTGCCAGAAAGACAGAGACAGACAAAAGCAAGAAATCACCTCCCTAGGGGGGATGACCACACTGCAATCCCTTTTCCTCCATTCTCCTCTCTGGATCTTGGGCATGCATGCACACATGTGCCCGGTGTGAGTTTAAGCCACCAAGTCCAGGACTTGAACCATGGTCGACTACATGGGAGTCCAGTAACATAGCCATCATGCCAACCGCTGGTCCCTTTATTTATTTATTTATTTATTTATTTATTTATTTTAGAAGTTTTGAAATTTAATTCCATTGTTTTTCTAGATAGTCAATTGCCCCAAAGCAGTACAATGGAAGCCACAATGCTACATTTTCTAATAGCCATGTTAAAAATTAAGAAGCAAAAGATATTTTACGAATATATTTTATATGTACAGAATATTAGCATATCACCATGTAATTGATACAACAGTCAAGTCTTTGAAACCCACTGTGTAGTTTACACTTAGAGTACAGCCACAGATTTGGCCTAGCCACATTTCCAGTACATTTATGGCATGTGGCTAGTGGTCACTGTGTTGAAAACACAACTCTAAACAATTACCAGAAAGAAATGTACAAAGAGACTCCCACTCAGCTGGAAAAGAAGGAATTCATATTTATTGAGTACTACTATGTGACAGCTACAGGATACCACCTTTCCTCCTCACCACGGTCCTGCCACATACGATGGATACCATCGTCTACCCTTTTATGGAGAAGGAAACTGAGGCTCGTTAAAAGAAAAATAAACCAGCCAATTATTACTCTATAAGAGTAGAGTTTTAATAGAGCAAATCTTAACACGATTTAAATTGGGCAGTTGTCCCCGGACTTCCGGACAACTCCAGCCAGCCTCCTGGTCAATTGGACATGTATGTTGGCAGAAAAGGGAAATGTCATACAAAAACATAAGTGAGGGAGTGAGGCAGAGAAATCAGTGGTTACAGTCTGAAGTTTGTCTGCATTAACAAGGTTTAAAAGGCGGGATGCCTGTGATTGAAGCCTAGCTGCTGTGATTGGCTGTAACCTAGCAACTGGCTCAGCTGAACATGCACAATTTCAGCTTATCCATAGGCATCAAAGCGTGGAAGTACAGTAGCTGTTTTGGCCAAAATAGTTGAACAGATTCAGAGTGGTTGGATTAATTATGCTTCACTAAGATGTGGTAGAGCCCAGGGTTTAAGCTCAAGCCTGCGCTTTTCTCGCCAGACAGACAGAGAGAGACAGAGAGATAGAAAGCAGGAAATCACACACGCCGCAACATGGCTTCCGTGAGTTTGGCAGCCGGTACACGTGATCAGCCATTGACAAGCCTGCGCTTTTCCCCCCCCCCCTACATGATCATGTCCTTAATATGCTTTGTGACATTCAGTCAAGACACATGTTCCCAATAAGAGTAACTTAAGATCACTGAATGTTGAGTGCTCCAGAGAGCAGCAAGGAAGACAAAGGAACAACTCATCAACCCGTTTTCATCAGGTTGGAATGTGTTAACCAGTCGGCCAACAAATGTTATCGAGGGCCATCTGTGTGGTAGGCATTCTGGAGAAAAAGGAAGTATCTACAATTGCCAGCGCTGACCCACTTCTCCACACTCACTCCTCCACTCTCCTCTCACCCCACACTTTCTATTTCCAGCCTCCCATTTGTGCACCTCCTGTTCCTTCTTCCTCTTCTCGCTGGGCAGTTAACTCCTTCTTATCCTTCAAGCCCTGGCTTGAATGTACTTCCTACAGGAGCCCTCCCTGACCCCAGGCAAAGTGGGTCCTTGAGTCCTCTGCGCTGTCACGGCATGTTGAGTGTCCTTCTGTCAGAACACTGGCTCCCAGGCCTGTCTTCCCAGGGGGCATGAGCTCCCAGAGGCAAGGGGGATGCCCTATTCCATGCCTATTAAGTGTCCAACTTGCATTTCAGCTAGGGGCCCTGGCCCATAAACTCTGGATAAGATTAATTCAAATCTTAACTTCACAGATTAGGGAAATCCAAAACATTGCCCAAGGGCTCTTCAAAATCTGGAGAAAACTCTTATGATCTTACGGTTAATTCTGTTCTCAGGTCTTAACTTTGTCAAATTTTTCTCTGCTCAGCATCTTCTATTACTTTAGTTCAGTTCTGGCATCGACCCCCACATAACTTCTCTTTGACGCTCTCCCCAACCCTCAAACAACCACAAAAAGAAGACATTTTACTGAAGACCAAGGGATCCCAGGAAGGGTTGACAGACCAAAAACGAAGCACTTAGGATGAGAAATGAGATCTACGACCTTGCTGCCGTCGTCCTTCTCCTCCCCACTGACGTCCTACTCTTGGAAACCTGCCAGCTCCTCTCAGCCCTCTTCTGCCATCCGCTGTACTCCCTCTTCATTTTTTTTTTTTTTTCCAGAAGCCACGCTCCAACATTCCTCTCATTTTCTCATGTAGAATGATGCGCCTTTCCCTTTCTGCGTGGACTCCTCTGGATACCAGTGCCCTCAGAGACTCTCCAAACCAAACACTTAGCAAAGTGTTTTCCAATGTGGGTTCTCTTTTAAGAAAAATCTCAGCTCACAGCTAAGGCACTAAGTCTACTTAGTAAGATCTACTCAGCTCTACCATTGTAGCATCAAAGTAGCCAATACAGAAATGAATGACTATGACTGTGTGCAAATAAAACGTTATTTGTGAAATCAGGTGGGATGGGGAGAAGGGATTGGCCCACGGATCACAGTTTGACCGTGAGCAGGATTTGACCCATGGATGGTAGTCGCCGATCCTGGATCTAGAGAAAGAAAAAAGCAATGAATGAAATCCACAGTATTGTCAGGAGAAACAGGACAGAAAGGTGAAAAGATCGCTGATATTTTTTAAGAGAGATTTTTGCTGTAAGGCACATGCTTTTGCTGAAGAGACAGAGAGACAGAAAGCAAGAAATCACTCCCCAGCAGGGATGGCTACGCTGCAATCCCTTCTCCTTTCTCCTCTCGTAATCTTAGGCACGTACGCACATGTGCCCAGAGTGACTTTTAAGTTGCCAGGTCCAAGTCTTGAACCATGGCTGACTATGTGGGAGTCCAGCGATATAACCATTACACCATCTGCTGGTCTCTCCTTTCATGATTTTGGACACACACACACACGCACACTCAGTGTGATTTTCAGGCCGCCAGGTCTAGGGCTTGAACAGCTATTGTCCATATGGGAGTCTAGCATCTTTAGCCACTATGCCATCTACTGGTCCCTAATAAAAGTATTTTAATGCAAGGTGGGTGAAGCACCCAGAACTTCTGGGTAGTATTTGGCGACACGCCCTCTTCTTGGATAGGTGAGCCTATTCACTGTAAGGACAGCGGTCAGAGGACATCCCCACAGTCAGCAGTCACAGCCCACCGACCTGCGACACTTCCATCGGAACGCCGCACCCCTGCTCCGTCCGTGCTGTCCCTCTGCCTGGTATCCTGAGTAGTTTCATATGAGACTGTCTGTAACCCACAAAGCAGAAAAGACTTACTGTTCGGCCTTCCACAGAAAAGCTTGCTGACCCTTAACACAGGACATCTCCAGTGTGGAACTGCAGACCAGCATAGGATTGGGAGCCGTCAGTCCTCGATCCAAACAACAGCCTCGCCGCTTTGTTTGGTTTTTAATTTACTATCGAGTTTGTACGCTTGCCAGAGAGAGACAGAAGAGAGAGAGAGAGAGGAAGTGAGAAAGGACCCCCTGGGGGAGATGGCCACACTGCAATCTCTTCTCCTCCATTCTCCTCTCAGGATTTTGGGCATGCATGCACACACGTTCAGCATGTTTCTCAAGCCACTGGGTCAGGGACTCAAACCATGCAACAAGCCATGTTTTGGCTTTTTTTTTTTTTTTTTTTTTTTTTTTTTTTTTTTTTTAGCAGGCCCCTTTTGTCATTTTCTAAGTATGGCCTTGAACTGTCAATAGTTACTTTACCTTCCAGAGTCTAGTTTTCTCATCTGCTAGATGGGGTTAACTTTGCGTTTCACAAAGCCATTGTGCCTCTCAGTAAGACAGCCTGCAAAATATTCAATGCAGTGCCGACACACGAAGGCATACCGTCTTCATTTCTTGGTCCCTCTGCAAAGCAGTTGATTATAAAATAATATTTTATTCACTGGAGTTTAACTATGTAAGTATTTCCTAAATAATAGCAATTGCAGTTTATAGAATACAAAGGCAGGCAGACCATCACGCGTGAAGGATTTCGAAATTCTTTTAAAGTGAGCTTGCAGCTCTCTGCTAAATTTATCGGTTGCTCTTTTGCTTCTAAGTGGCCTAAAACCAAGGCAGGCTGGCTTTTGAAAGAAGAAAATGTATGGGTTTACATAACTAAAAATTCCTGGGTTGGCTTTTTGTACACTGTGGGTCCAGACACTCCAGAGACGTCCTTGGGAATATGTGTTCTCCTTATCCTCTCTGGTGATGGCTTCCTTTCCTTCTCAGGCAGACTCTCCCTGTGCGGTAGAAA
This sequence comes from Tupaia tana, assembly GCA_026018925.1. Lineage (NCBI taxonomy): Eukaryota > Metazoa > Chordata > Mammalia > Scandentia > Tupaiidae > Tupaia > Tupaia tana. The sequence continues at coordinate 48,702,893 of JAKSZU010000017.1, read as the reverse complement.
ATGGGAGGAATGAGGGTGCACAAGCTTTTGCCTCGGGACAAATCCCACCCGAGGCCTGTTCTGGCATACCCTGTGAGATAAGAAACATTTTTATGCTTTTAAAGAGCTGTGAAAAAAAGGCAAAGACTGAAAGAGAGGCAGAGATGTATGACTAACAAGGCTGAATGTAATTATTCTCTGACCCTTTATAGAAAAAGTTGTCCTTGGGACCAGCAGTTAGTGTAATGGCTATGTTGCTAGACTCCCACGTAGTCGACCGCGGTTCACGTCCTGGACCCGGTGGCTTAAAACTCACACCGGGTGCGTGTGCATGCATGCCCAAGATCTCGAGAGGAGTATGGAGGAGAAGGGATTGCGGCGTGGCCATCCCCCTTGGGGGGTGATTTCTCACTTTCTGTCTCTCTGTCTCTCTCTGTCTGTCTGGTGAGCGCATGTGCCCTATGGCAAAAACCTCTCCAAAAGAAAAAAAAAAAAGAAAAGGTTGTCCTTTATTCTCCCTTTATTTATGATACAGTGTACGTGTGTGCACAGGACAGAGACACAGGAGGAAAGAGAGGTGAGCACCTTTCCAGGGTCGGGTCACGCTGTCATCCCACTCCTGTCATCTTACAGCCCATCCCGCCCAGTGTTTAAGGCCGGCCAGGACAGGGATTCAAGCAGCAGTCACCACGTGGGATCCAGCTTCCCGAGCAGTGCATTACCGCTGCACCGTGGAGCCAACCCTAGAAAACTCTTCAGTGCAAAGGTGCTATGCTTGTCCATTGTCACCAATACAAGACCCGGGTGTGCTTGCCTAGGGTGATTTCCCTATGTTGTCTTCTGGAGTTTTTCTTGCTCCTGTCTCAGACATCAGAGAGGCTGGATAAATGACGTCACTGATTCTTTTTTTCCTGTCCTGGAGTTTCTAGTCTTAAGGACTAAATTGCTCCTTTCTTGAAGTTCTAGTTAGTACAATCCACTTAGTTTTTGAACGCTTTCCGTCTTTCTCATTATTTCTTTTAATCATCTTAAATGCTATAGTCCTTCTCTAGCTATCTGAGTTTCAGAAAGGTTTGCATTTTCTAGTGGCACCCCTGCTGGCATTGGCTCCTGTGTTTGTGATTTGTAAACATCTGGGATTGTGAATTCATTCAACGTGGTGTTTAATCCATGGGAATCCTGGGTCTCTAGGCTCGAGGTCCTCTCTCCAGTGTAGCCTTTGCCAGAAACTTCGGGAACATCTAAGAACTGTAGCTCTTCTAATTTATTATCTGGACGTCTCCAGCAACAAACAGGGCATGCAACTTTGAACCCCAAGGCTAGTGAGGATAGACCTCGGGGTTCTAAGGTTTTCTCCCACTCACAGCTCACTCCAAGGAATGTAACCTTTCTCATCATTTCTCTTGGGTTTCCTTTTTTCCTTCTCTTTTTCTTTTTTTGGAGTAGGGAGAACTTTGCTCCCTTTTGCCCTTTCCCTATGGGTAGCAGCTTTGCGGAGGTATCAGTTTTTCCTTCTGTCCCAGGGTAACCATTAAATACCAGACTCCTGGCGTATGAGGTCAGCAAACATCCTCAGGTGGCCTCGGCTCTGGGTGGCAGGCTGTAATCCAGTTTTTAGTTTCCACTTCGTCTCTGGCTTCTGGCATTTTCTTTCCTTTTATTCAAGCTCATTAGACGTTTGAAGAGATGGTAGTTCTGGTTTTCACTGCTTTTCCAGGTGTTTCATAGCAGGAGAGCTTTATGGAATGCAACCCACCACATGCCTGCAATGGGAATCCTGTTAGGCCCGTGAGGCCCCACATGAGACTCCACCAGCAGCCTGCACCCTGAAGATGTTCCTCTGCCACTTGGATCACCTAGAACACAGTACCTCGTAGGGTGCCCACGAGATGCGTCTCATTCAGGGTCCCTCGGGGGAGTCAGCGAGGAAGCGCAGCAAAGCTGCGGGTTCTGCGCATAGGCACGTGATACACTCCGGCCCGGCCTGGCGGTGTCTAACTGCTCTCTTGGGCAGCAGCATCATGTGGGCTGAAGGGCGTGAGCTCTAGGACCAGAAGGTCCAGATTTAAATTCGAATTCGTCCATTTTCTAGAGGCGTAGACTTGAGCCCGTCATTGACCTCTCAGTTTCCCGGTGTGCGTGCTCCTCCACGTACGCGGGCTTGTATAGACTGAAAACATCATAACCGCCACGTCCGGCATCACAGCGGAGTATCCACTGCCTGTGGTTAGCCCCAGAGAAGATCAAGGTGCAGTTTCTACTGAATGCATCTCGCCTCTGCACCGTCGTGCCTGGTGAGCCACAGGTGCAGATCAGCCTGAGCTTCTGAGAGATTCAGGAAAGGACCTCAGGGGAGAAGATGCCTGTCTTCTCGGAGGGCTCCCACTCAAGATCAGGGACAGGGGCATCAAAGCCACCGGGAGGAGCCCATTTCTTCCCAGGAGTACGAAAAGGGAGGGAAGAGACCAAGATTCTTTGTTTTTTCATTTTTTAGAATGATTTTATTTAACTTTATTTATTTTTTTTTTAAAATTTGACCAGGGGAGGACAGAGTGAGAGGGAGAGAGAGAGGGAAAGTGAAAAAGCAAGTCACCAGGTCCAGGACTTGCACCACGGTCGGCCACGTGGGAGTCCAGAGCCTTTAACCACCGTGCCACCTGACGACCCTGACCCCAAGATTTTTGCCGCTGAAGAAAATTTTGACCCAGTCCTCAGAGAGGGAAAAAAAAATTAAGATTCTAAAGAGATCTTTGGAATGTGGTAGTGAGTGAGACTCACGTAAAGTATGAAAGTGTGTGTCTGAAAATAAAACCCCTCAGAAGGTTTCGAGGGCTTTGCTGGGCCCTGAGTGTCCCCCTCAACTATGGAGACTGTGGAGGAATGGACAAAGCACACGGGCCTTCCCAGAGCTGCAGGGGGACTAGGAGGCAGCTGCCCGGGCTGTGGATGTGGCCCAGGCTTCGGAGTATCAGCCCCATCCAACAGGTAAGCACTCGGCTCCGACAGGCCGTGAGATTTCCCTGGGAACGCCTGACTCCAGAACGTGCCCTCTCAAATCGAGAACAAGAAGCCATCAGAAGCTCCCAGCCCAGCACTCTCGGGGGACACGGAGCTGATGCAAAACGCAGGACGCCTGTGGCATGTAAGTATGTTTCTGTTGCAGACTCGGATGGGCATTCTTGGAAAGATTTTTAAAGTACTTTTAAAACATTCGGCTGCAAGATCAGTTATTTGCTCAAACAGTATTTCTCAATGGGTGGTTTGGCACTCCTAACCAGGAGTGTGCAGAGTGGAAGGGGTTCTTGGGCCGCTCCCTCCTGAGAAGTGGCCAGAACACTGGGAAACAGGTTTCTCACTCAGCAAGGGCTTGTTCAGCAGCCGAGAGGCAGAGAGAGTGGATAGTGGCCAGATACCAGCAACGCTCCATTTACTATTTTTTTGAAAGTTGCCAACATTTCTAAGAGCAACTACCTATGAGCTTTTTAAGCATGAATTTTGCAGGAGTCAATGAAATCCAGATAAAAAACTTGCTACAAAATTGACCTAGCATTACTGTAGTTAAAATGATCTTTTCTGCTGTATGTTTTGGGACATGGAGAGGAAATCGTTTTCACAAATTGTTGTGATTTGTGTTGTTTCTATAAAAATATACTGAATCTTTTTGATTTAGTTTTATTTTCAGGGTGCCAATGTCTCTACATGATGACAACTTTAAATGCTGCCTATCAGAGCAGAACAAGAAATCAAAGGCTGCAATCCAGAAAGGCATAATCTGTCTTAGTAATCTTTTTTATTTTTTAAAGAATTATTTTATTTAACTTTATTTGTTTAAATTTGACCAGAGAGGGCCAGAGTGAGAAAGAGAGAGAGAGGGAGGGAGGGAGAGAGAAACTGAGAAAGGAAGCCACCAGGATCAGGATTCGAACCATGGTTGGTTATGTGGGAGTCCAGCGCCCTTAACCACCATGCCACCTGCCAGTCTCTATCTTAATAATATGATCACTTACTAGAGAAATAATGACTAACTCTGAAACCTGTCCATTCCCCAAATGGCCTGCCTGCCAAGGAGCGAGTCCCACATCAGGTACTGTAGGTCGACTTCCAAGAAGGAATGGGATTAAAACTCAAGGTCTTAGATCTATTCCAACCTTAAGAGCCTAATTTTTATCTTTTAAAAACAATGCTTGCATAGTGCTTCAAAGTTTTCAATGAACTTCACATATATGATCTCACTGCTTTATTTAAAATGGAGATCATTTTTTCCTGAATTTATAACAAATAAAAACAAATATAAAGAGTATAGATTTCTGAAGAGAAACTCTAATGCAGTATCTAAAATATGAATAAAAAGAACATAAACCAGTGAAAAAATGAAATTAAAAATCAGCAGCAGCCAGCAGAGAAATGGGTATTATCTAATGCCATGTATTCAAAAAGTAGAGGACAGGAAAGAAAGAAGAAAGGAGAGATTTCTTTAGAAGAGCACAGTTTCTAACCCCGGGTTCATTCCTGGAATCCTTGATTAGCAAAACCTTGAGAATTTTGTTTAATACCTCCAAATCTGGAAAAGAAGCTAGGAGGACATATTTCTTCTCCTGAGTGCTTTGAGTTAGAGAATAGCCTAATGGCAATATGAATGCAATATACTGAAGCCTGAAGAACTGATAAAACAGGAGACGGATCTGGAAAAAAAATAGATATTTCAATCCTTTAGAAACATTAAAGAGCAAAAAACAACATTATCATGGAACTGATAGATAAACAAAAATAGCAAAACAATGAATAAATCTAGCTCAAAATAAAAGCACAGACATAGGAAAAAATGCTTGTGATAAGCACAGTGAATGCATGTGAGAAGCACGAAGCATTTGAGCCTAGTGTTGCTGAAGGAAAGACCTACAAACAAATATAAAGAAAACCTACAGACTGAAGAGAAAACAAAAACAAAAACAAAAACAAAAAACAAGGAAATTGCTATGACAGATGAAGAAATCAACCACCAGATTGAAAGAGTACACCATGACCAAAGAAAAACGAATACTTGGACCAGCAGGTGGTATGGTGGTTAAGGTGCTGGATCCCATAAAGCTGATTGTGTGGTTCAAGCCCTGAAACCAGCAACTTGAAAACAACAACAAAAACACTCGGGGCACATGCATGCCCAACATCCTGAGAAGAGAATGAAGGAGAAGGGATTGCAGTGTAGTCATTCCCTTTTTTTTTGGGGGGGGGGGTGATTTCTCACTTTGTCTCTCTTTCTCTCTAGTGAGCACATGCAACCTCTGACAAAAATCTTTAAAAAAAAAAAAAAGAAGGGACTGGCAGGTGGTGTGGTGGTTGAGGTCGCTGGATTCTCACATGCCCGACTGTGGTTTGAGTACCAGACCTGGTGGCTTGCTTTCTCTCTTTACCTTTCTCTCTCTCTCTGTCTCTGTCTAGTCAAATTAAAAATGATAATAATAACAAATTGAATTAAATAAATAAATAATTCTTTAAAAAAAGGAAGAAAGAAAAGAAAAACGAATACAAAATAATCAACAAAAGCAACACTGTGACATATCCTCATTAATTTGTTGGACTTCAAGGACTTTTTCTTAAAAGCCCACTAGCATAGGCCATAAACAAAACAAAACAAAAGAAGTCAATTAGTTTGACCTCGGATAATTAACATTCAGTGCAGAATATAATGAACATCATCTAGAATTTCCAAGGAAAAGTGTGACTCGAGAACATCTCACCCATTCCCAGATGCGTTCCAAATTAATATCCTGACTCACGAAAGAACTCAGGGAATACACACCCACGGGGCCTTCTGAAAAACTATTCAGTAATGGAAGTTGGTCAATTTAAAGATGAAAACAAATAAAGTGTGTGGGAATAAACAGGAGGGGGTAAGAAGGGCTTATCATGAATATGTAATTAGTTTGAACTTGAAGCTGAAGATATTAAACAATTACGGGAGTGATGTTGCCACAGCAGAATGTGAATGTTATAAACTATGATATTGTAAAAATAGTAGAGCCAAAATTGGCGGGTAAGGGATGGGGAGATGGGAGGAAGTACAAGCCTAAAGTGTTACTCATCTTTCATATCAATGAGTCATTCAATACTGTCTAAAATTGAAACATGTTACTAAAAAAATAATGACTCCAACCTCTTGACATTTTTCACAGTTTATTTTCTTAACCTTATTTTCCCAAGAGAGAATTTTAAAGAAATACTATCTCTGTGGTAAAGGACATTTAACTAAAGGGCAGCAATTCTTTCAGCTTTAATTTTAGTTTCTTAATGTTAAGTTCAAGTAATATTATATCTATTTTTTAATTTATTTTGTTAGAGGACATGTGCCCTTGCCAGAGAGAGAGAGAGAGAGAGATGGGGTTGGGGGAGGGAGAAAGCATCCCCAATGGGGCGTGGTCACACTAAGATCATATCTCTTCCATTTCTCCACAGATCTTGGTCATGCGTGCACACATTCCCAATATGTTTTTCAAGCCGCTGGAGGCAAGATTCAAAACTTGGTGGCCATGTGGGATCCTGCTCCCCTAATCACCAGGCCACAGGGCCAGCACTCTTATTTTTAAAAATACCTTGTATAATATAGTTATATTTTTGTAAAAATATTTCTATCTTTGTTTCTCTCAATCTAGCACACGTTCTCCTTTTGTTTTCTTCTGTCTTCAAAATAGTACCCTGATTTGCATCTCTCTACTAGGTAACTTAAAAGTACTTCTGTGGACTCTGAACCCAGCTCTGGTTCCGGGGGCAATGTGATTGGTCTGAGGATAATTCTGATTTTCCTTATGCCGGGGAATTCCTGGAATATGCCAACCAGAGTGTGGTGTAGAATTTGGAGTGGGCTTATGACCCAGCTAAGGCCAATGACACGTAAAGGCAGGTTTGTCAGGGACTTGTGGGACAAGAGGCGTATAATTTAAAATTATAATAATTTCTAATTTACGTCAAATAGTTATACGTACTTATGAGGTACAATGTGGTGTTTCCAAGCATGCCCACATTGTGGAATGATCAGTTCAGGGTAGTAAACACTTCACTTATCCGTACTTGGTGTTGTGCACATTCAAAATCCAACCTTCCTACTCTTTCGAAGTACACATCGCGGGCCACTGACTTTCTACTGTACGTCAGAGACGCTCCCGGGAAGCTCCCTCTCTCCCTCTCAGACTCGGTAGTCTGAAGGCATGACACCTGGAGCTGTTACACGTTTACCACCAGAAGTGAAGGCAGCTGGAGCCTTGTACGCCCACACAGAGGGCAGAGTCCCAGAGCAGCAGAGCAGAGCTGGATCAAGCCAGCCTTGAAGATCACGTGGTCTCCAGATATCAGTTACACAAACCGACACACTTCCAGGTGTTAAAGTAATTCAATTTGGATTTGTCTAGGTTTATGAAACTGAAACATCTATTTAAAAAGACACAAAAGATGGCCAGCATTCAGCTGATGATAATTATTTGGGGTTATTATTAACAGGTTCTAATTTTCACACTTTTTCATTGCTTAAATGCTTTATAATGAGCATGTTTTATTTTTAAAACAACGAAAAAGCATTATTCTTCCTTATTGAGTTGTTAAACTTAAAAGTAATACATACTAATGGTAAAAAAAAAAAAAAAAAAAAAAACTAAACAAACAACAGGAAAAAAAACACAAAAACCTAAGGCCAACATGTGACCGACTGTTGGAGTCCTAAACTCAGCACCAGGGGCTTGAGAAACACTCAGGGTGCATATGCACGCATGTCCCAAATCCTGAGAGGAGCCTGGAGGAGAAGGGATTGTGGCATGGCCATCCCCCCCGGGGGGTGATTTTTTCACTTTTCCTTTCTCTCTCCCTCTCTGGTGAGTACATACTCCCTATAGCAAAAACAAACAAACAAGCATAGACCCCTCCCCTGTCAGGTACCCTAGTAGACTTAGGGAGTGAATGTTCTCTGACCAGAAAATATAATAAAAATGACTAGAAATAGCTAACATCTTTACTATGCTAGTTTACATGTATTAGTTCATTAATTTTTTTTTTTTTTTTTGGAGAGGTTTTTTCGCTATAGGGCGCATGCGCTCGCCAGACAGACAGAGACAGACAGAGAGACAGAAAGCGAGAAATCACCCCCCAGGGGGGATGGCCACGCCGCAATCCCTTCTCCTCCATTCTCCTCTCGGGATCTTGGGCACGCACACACACGCGCCCGGCGTGAGTTTTAGGCCACCGGGTCCAGGATGCGAACCACGGTCGACTACGTGGGAGTCCAGCGACATAGCCATTACGCTAACTGCTGGTACCCTAGTTCATTAATTTTATAACATATTTGTAAAGTAGGTAGCATTATTTTCTCCACTTTATAGATAAGGAAATATCTTTCTACCTCAAGATTCCTCTCAAGAACAAAAAGAAGGTGGGTTCTGGAATTCCTGGAATTCCCCTCCTTTTCCAGGAAAAGCTTTGACTATTCCTCTGCTCTTAGCCTGAAATCCTACATGTTAGGCTGGCTTTCTGAGCTGGTTGCTAGGTTACAGCCAATCACAGCAGTTAGGCTTCAGTCAATCACAGGCATCCCGCCCTTTAAACTGTGCTAATGTGGAGAGACTACAGAATGTAACCAACCCGAATTGTTTTCCTACCTCATGCCTTCACTTCTGGTTTTTGTAGTTCTCAGTCCTATTCCCCTTCCTGTCTCTTTCCTCTCCAGAACTTAAATATCAAGTTGACCATGATCCCATCTCTGGGAATAAATTAAGAATTGGTAACATACGGGCCAGCAGGTGGCAGGGTGGTTAAGGCACTGGACTACCATGTGACCAGCTGCAGCTTAAGTCCTGGAACTGGTAGCTTGAAATTCACACCGGGCGCATGTGCGTACATGACCAGAATCCCAGGAGGGGGAAGGATTGTAGTATGGCCATCCCCCCTGGGGGGTGATTTCTCACTTTCTCTTTCTGGTGAATGCAACCCCCCCCCCAAAAAAAAATTGGTAACATGTACATGCAACTTATTTACTCAAAATGCAAGTGAAGTAACAGGTCATTTTCTGGTGTGGTAGGCATGGGATCAGAAAACTGGAAGCTTCTAGCTCTTAGAAGTTGGAGGGTGATTGGGCTTTCCAGGTCTTGCCAAGAAGTAAGGCCTAGATCTTGTCTTGGGACTGGTCATCCTCTAAAATGGGATCTTCTGACATTTTTAAAAAGTATATGCTCCAGGGCAGTGAGAACTGAGTCTGCCTCATGCTATCTCACTGATACTCAACACAGGACCTAGTGCATACATATCAGATGCCCAGTGAGTGCTTGGAGAGAGAGGAGAGGCAGAGAGAGAGAGAGAGAGAGAGAGGGAGAGAGAGAGGGAGAGAGAGAGGGAGAGAGAGAGGGAGAGAGAGAGGGAGAAAGGATTGCTTTTGGCTTTTGGCTTCTCTCTGACCCCCTCACCTGGGCCTTTCTCCAGCACGACGGTGCCTTTAAGGAGTCTACACACCTCTCCCTCCTCCCTTTCAGCTATTGGGAAGACTCCTGACTGCTTTCTTGGACCATGAAAGGGAAGACATATTTTGAGGATGACAAAGAGTGTATTCATAAATGACTGACTCCTTGGTGGGACCCTCCACTTTTCCACTATGTCCTAGAATAATCTTCCAGGAGCAGGGGTTTTCTATTTGAGTTAAATTCTTACTGGGGGCTGTAATTTAGACCCTCTAATGGAGGTGACGGCTTGAGCCATTGGCCTTTAACGTGGAAAGGCTGACAACCTTCTGTGACCCAGGTAGTTACCTCTGCAAGGAGTGCTTTGTTTCCCCAGCTTGCAGCACAGGGGCAGTCCCAGCACCCCCACCCCGCTCCCTAAGCACGCCCTGTTGTTCAGCTCCTTCGAAATTTCCAGCTCACGGTGGGACAGCAGAGGGCTGAGTCTGCAGTTCACACATGTGAGAGCCACTTGCTGATCCTTCTCTTGTCTGCATGTTGCCCTTTGATATTAAGATGTTGTTAAATTCTCTATGGAATTATCTGCTTTCTGGTCTCAGAACCCAGTTGAACACAGAGTAGTAACAAGCTAGAACAAGAGTTAAGCCAAGAGTAAAGCCCTGGACTGCCTCCCTGACTTCTGCATGGAAGGAAAAGCATCCATCCTGTTTAAGTTGAGATATTTTGGGGTCTCTGAAACAGCAGGATTATTCACCAAGACAAGTCAAGAACCAACACAGCCTATAGAAACCAGGGTTGTCAGAATGGTGAAGCCATTTCCTTAATTAATTCTTTATTACTTTTTAAAGAGAATTATTTAATTTTATTTATGCATTATTTATTTTAATTTGACCAGAGAGAGAAAGAGAGGGAAAGTGAGAAAGCAAGCCACCAGGTCTGGGACTCGAATCATGGTCGGCTATGTGGGATTCCAGTGCCTTAACTACCACACCACTTGCTGGCCCCTCTTTATTACTTTTAAATATTTGATTTCTAGGGACCAGCAGTTAGCGTAATGGCTATGTTGCTGGACTCCCACGTAGTCGACCGCGGTTCGAGTCCTGGACCTGGCGGCTTAAACTCACGCCGGGCGCGTGTGCGTGCGTGCCCAAGATCCTGAGAGGAGAATGGAGGAGAAGGGATTGCGGCATGGCCATCCCCCTGGGGGGTGATTTCTCGCTTTCTATCTCTCTGTCTTTCTCTGTCTGTCTGGCGAGCGCACGCGCCCTATAGCAAAAACCGCTCCAAAAAAAAAAAAAAAATTTGATTTCTAGAAACTCATTTGGCTTAAGGGGCTTTATTGGGTCATATGATTAAAAACTCCTAGGACTTGGGGTCCAGGAACAATTAGACCCAAGGGTTAAACAACCTATGTCAAACTCAGTCTTTCCATCTCTTGGCTCTGGTTTTCTCTGTATCATGTTGACTCTCCCTTGGGCCTCTCTCTGAGGTGAACCTCTGGAAGTTCCTGGCTTGCAGTATCCTTAGAGAAGCAATTCCAGTGGGGAAATATTCCTGATCCCTACAGTTCTCATAAGATCCTCAATGTTGACTCTCATTGGACTCCCACTGGGTCACGTGCCTACTTCTAAACCAATCACTGTGGTCCTGTGGTTCAGGCTTGGGCCAGCGCTCAGCCATCGCACTGGGGATAGACCAGTTTCACCTGAGCTGTGTGGACTGATTGGGAAAGGAGAGAGGTTGTAGAAAAACCTCCAGGTACCCCTGTCGGAGAGAGAGGAGTGGATGCCAACAGGCAACAGCTGCAGAGAGATGTTCTCGCGCGGTATTTATTCCTTGATTCAGCAAATGCCAGCAAGTGGGAACTGGTGCAAACTGGAGATCCCAAAGGCTACCCAGCAGGGAGCGATTGGTCACCTGTAACCCATTCCTGCCGCTCAGGAAGGTGGGGTCAGAGACTCTGATAGGAGAGAGAAACGCGAGCTTTTAGAATGATTTTTGGCTTGTTAAATTCTGGTAACTAATTCAATGCCTACTCTTCCCCCCCCCCTTTTTTTCCCCTAAAACCATGAAAGTCAACACAAATAGGACTGGAGGTTGGATTCAGCTTGTGGGACACGTTTGTGGGCTCTGCTTGACACAATGGGAGCCACGGACAGCCGTTGCCCTGGTGACTAGTCATTTGAGCTGTTACAGCGAAGTGTCCTAAACTGGGCGGCTTTAACCGACAAACATGGGGAGCCCGGGAAGGCCAAGATCAAGAATACGGAAGACCCAGCGTGTGTTGAAGGCCCACTTTCTGGTTCATAGTGTGTGCCTTTTAGTGTGTCGGTGGAAGGATGGAGAGAGCTCTAAGGTTTCTTTGATAAGGGCACAAATCTCATTCCTGAAGGTACCACCCTTATGACCTAATCACTTCCCCAAACCCCCACCTCCTGATGACCATCGCCTTGTGGGCAAGGATTTCAACCTTTAAAATCTGGGGAGGAGACGAACCGCCAGTCTATTGCACCCTTCCTGAAAAGTTCTTTGATTTTGGGAACCAGCAGTTAGCGTAATGGCTATGTCGCTGGACTCCCACGTAGTCGACTGCGGTTCGCGTCTCGGACCCGGTGGCTTACAACTCACGCCGGGCGCGTGTGCGTGCGTGCCCAAGATCCCGAGAGGAGAATGGAGGAGAAGGGATTGCGGCGTGACCATCCCCCCTGGGGGGTGATTTCTCGCTTTCTGTCTCTATGTCTCTCTCTGTCTGTCTGGCGAGCGCACGCGCCCTATAGTGAAAAACTTCTCCAAAAAAAAAAAGTTCTTTGATTTTAACAACAATGAACTAATTGCTGGTGTCCTCTTAAAAAGCTTAAGCTTATGTGTGCGAGCCAGCAGGCGGCACAGTGGTTAAAGGACTGGACTCCCACATGACTAACCACAGTTTGAGTTCCAGACCTGGTGGCTTTGGAAATCACACTGGGCATGTGTGCTTGTGTCCAAAAAAATCCTGAGGGGAGGATGGAGAAGGGATTGTGATGTGACCATCCCCCTGGGGGTGGTGGGTGATTCCTCACGGTCCCTCTTTCTGTCTCTCTGGCAAGCACTCTCTGGAAAAAAAAAAAAAATCTTAAGAAAAAAAAGCTTGTGTGCCTTCTAGGATATTACAAAACTCACCAGGGGCCCTAGAATAATCTTTAGGCTCATATGGAAAGGACTGGCTGCTTTTCCATTGTGTGGGGGGATGCAAAAGCTGGACAGGGTTTTGGTTGAGAGGAGAGAGGGATTAACAAGGAGCCAAGAAAAAGTAAAGGCACCATCCGGGCAGCTTAGTGATGGGGTCTGTGCATTTTCACGTGGAGTCTTCCCACTCTAAGGAGGACCCCGTTATTCTTTCTCTCTCCCCATCCTAATCTTGCAGCAGACTTTAGAGAGCTGAAAGAAATATTATCATCTGACATATGGGCACCAATTAGGCTTTTATGGGCGTAAGAACTAAAATACTAACTTCTATAGCTGTTCCTAGTGAAAAATGCAAAGTAATTTGTCTGCCAGAAAAATATGGAAGCATTTGAAATGCTTCCTGTTTTGCACACCACCCTTTACCATGCCAGCTTGTTGTCTCAACAAATTTATTTCCAATAGCAGGGAGACATATGCTTGTAATTTTAGGAATGGAGCACTTGAGATAAGGTGGAACTTGTCGCTGAAAAATCAGCCCCAGCGAAGTTGTTTTCTAGCCCCATATTTCAAGATATGTTGGTTAGCTGCCAAAAAGTGCCCGAACCAACAAAATTGATGTGGAGGTTTGGGCAGGCTGCTGTCGCAGGCACAGACCATATTTTAAATGACACACAAGCATTCGCTGTGGACCTCGTCTCCCCACGCCGGCTGTTCCCTCCCCACCCTGCCACCACAACGTGGCGAATCCTGACACGCAGAAGGTTTTCATTTATTTAGACAAATATCTGGGCAAGGAAGAGAATGGGAATAATCACGTGGTGGTGGGGGGGGGCAGGGGCTAGAGAACAGGGTGTGGAAGACTTGTGAAAAGATCAGCCATGAATTTCTTCCTTGTCCAAATTCACCGGGTGTTTAAGGTGACTTGTGTTGTCCTGGCCAAAAGCAAAACAAAAGAGCAGCTTTGGTGGGTGAAGAAAGTGGGGGTGCCACTCTTTGAATCAACTTCTTAAAACCAAACCAGGCTCTTCTAAATGTGTCTACAATTTGCTCGCTCACTCTGAGTCTCAGTTTTCCTCAACTGTACATTGGGGTTAATTACACATAGTTCGGAGCCAGCTGGTGGCTTAGTGGTTTAAGGTGCTGAGCTCTCACGTGGCTGACCGTAGTTCGAATCCTGAGCCCAGCAGTTTGAAAATCACACTGGATGAGTGTGTGTGTGTGTGTGTGTGTGGGAGGGGGGGGATGCCCAAAATCCCCACGAAGAGAATGGAGGGGAAGGGATTACGGTGTAGCCATCTTCCCTGGGGAGTAACTTCTCACTTTCCTCTCACTGTCTCTCTCTGTTTCTCTCCAGTAAGTGCACATACCCTATGGCAAAAACCTTAAAAAACTAGGGACCAGCAGTTAGTGTAATAGCTATGTCCCTGGACTCCCATGTAGTAGACCATGGTTTGAGTCCTGGACCTGGTGGCTTAAACTCACGCCAGGCGCGTGTGCGTGCGTGCCCAAGATCCCGAGAGGAGAATGGAGGAGAAGGGATTGCGGCGTGCCCATGCTCCCTGGGGGGTGATTTCTTGCTTTCTGTCTCTCTCTCTCTGTCTGTCTGGCGAGCGCATACACCCTATAGCAAAAACCTCTACAAAAACAAACAAACAAAAACTTAAAAAACTAAATAAAAAAATAACACAGAGTTCTTAGGGTTGTTGGGTGACCAGGTGCTACCCCACATAGAAGACCAATCTTGCTGGCAGGAACAGAGAGCTCGGTGGACGGCGTCACGCACAGGGAATGTCGTGTCTGTGGGGCCGTTCACCGCGTGTTTACACGCTCAGCCATCGGGCCTGGGGCTACGGTTCTTGCAGAAAGGTGTCCTAACCTGCAATGCCTCAGACTCCACTCAGGAGCCACCCGGGAGTTTCCGTGACAGGATGTTCAGAGAAACTCACTTCCCATCTAGACAAAGACAGGCCCCTCTGATGGCGGGCACATCTGTTCCCAGACCCCCGAAGGCCATTTAGATAACGAACATGAGTCTGAGATGTGAAGTGGCTGACAGCTGCCCCGAAATAGAGTGCCCTAGTGGAATCCAGTCTGCCGTCCGTCAGCGTCAGCGTCAGTGTCAGCGGCACCTGCGTGTGAAAGGTGGGCGCCGGGCAGCTTCCCATATAAGGCGGGGATGGTCTCCGGAGACGCGGGCGGCCAAGGGCGGGAAGCTGCTGGACAGGAGGAGGCCATTGCTCAGGTCATCAGTGTGACACGGACCTGAAGGAGCCTGCCCTGAGCCTCCCTGCAGGTTAGGAGAGGCTCAGCAGCTGCCCGCGGTCACATGGGAGGTGCAGGCGGGACTGAGGAGGACTCTGTCCCTGCCGCTCACTCGGCTCCCCTGTTTCCTGGAGCCACCTGACCCGGGTAGATGGAGCTTGTGAGCAGTTATCCCGGGCACTCAGAGCAAAGGAAAGGAGACCTCCATGAACCGGAAAATCACCAAGAAGAAAGGAAAAGAGGCTTTAAAAAGGGCAAGGGGAGAGATTTTATTTTTTTAGTGTAAAATTGAGACATGCTCACTAAAAGTTTAACAGTTCAAAACCATATAAAATAAAAAAATTAAATCCCAGACTCCTCATCAAACACAGGCTTCCTCATTCCACTCCTCAGAGATTAAAAACTTAATACTTAGTGTGTCTTCTAGACTTTTGAATACAAATATATCAAATATATATTTTACATATATGTATATGTGTGTATATACATATATACACATACACACACACACATATATATATATATACATATAATTTCTAAAATAACACAGATGAGACTGTACATACTTTTCAGCAATTTACCTTTTTTAGAGAGATTTTTGCTAGAGGGCACATGTGCTTGCCGGAGGCACAGAAAGACAGAGAAAGAAAAAGTGAGAAATCACCCCCCAGTGGGGATGGCCACACCACGATCACTTCCGCTCCACCCTCCCCTCAGGATTTTGGGTACACACCCACATGCACCCAGTGTGAGTTTCAAGCTGCCAGATCTGGGACTCAAACCACGGTCAGCCATATGGGAGTCTAGCACCACAACCACTATGCTACCTGTTGGCCCCTTAGCCAGTCACTTTTTTTACTTAATAATATGTATTAGGAGGCTTCAGAAAGCCCGTGAGAAAATGGAATTTAAAGTACGAGGTTATTATTGGCACAAAACCATTTTTGAAACCTCTGCATAGCTTTTGTAAGATGCATTGTGAAGACCCCATTGTGTCTCTTCAGTGCCGGTGCTTGGAGCCCCGCCTCACTGCTTTAAGTGGCTCTGCCACGTCTCACACCCAGGCGATGACATGGTTCATGGAACCAGTTCTCTAAAGGTGGGCATTCAAGTTGTTTCCAGTATTTTTCTCATGAATGCAAACGAACTGGCAATAAACCTGTGTTCAAATACCCTCCTGGAACCGTGTGAGCATATCTTTCACAACTATTTCAGAGCCGGAGCAAAGAGCACACATGTTGTATATCTCGAGAGATTTGCCTAAGTCACTTTCTTTTTTTCTTTTTTTTTTTTTTGGAGAGGTTTTCACTATAGGGCATGTGTGCTCGCCAGACAGACAGAGAGAGAGAGAGATAGAGAGACAGAAAGCGAAAAATCAACCCCCCAGGGGGGATGGTCATGCCGCAATCCCTTCTCCTCCATTCTTCTCTTGGGACCTTGGGCACGCAGGCAAACGCGCCGGGTGTGAGTTTTAAGCCACCGGGTCCAGGAAGTGAACCGTGGTCGACTACGTGGGAGTCCAGCGACATAGCCATTATGCTAACTGCTGGTCCCCTTAAGTCACTTTCAAAACCTGAATCGATGTGTAATTCTACCAAGAGTGCAGGCTCGTTTCCCTCTCTCTATACCCTCACCAAACCTGGGGGTCATCAATCTTTATGCTGTCTTCCATATGTTGTTTTCATTCTTTTTTTTTTCTTTTTTTTTTTTTTTTTTTTTGAGAGAGGTTTTCGCTATAGGGTGGGTGTGCTCGGCAGACAACAGAGAGAGACAGAGAGACAGAAAGCGAGAAATCCCCTCCGAGGGGGGATGGCCACACCACAATCCCTTCTCTTCCATTCTCCTCTCGGGATCTTGGGCACGCACACACATGTGCCCGGCATGAGTTTTCACACACATGTGCCCGGCATGAGTTTTAAGCCATCGAGTCCGGGACTTGAACCGCGACTACGTGGGAGTCCAGCAACATAGCCATTATGCTAACTGCTGGTCCCTGTTGTTTTCATTCTTGAACCCTAAGTACTTCCTTTATTGTGATCTGCATTCTTTTACCTTGGTCCATTTTCTGCTTGGCTTTCACTGTTTTTCTTTTCTGGCTTCTAACAGTTCTTTGGTAAACAAGATGATCTTGTCTGCAATATGGGTAATGATTATATTTCCAGGTTGGGGTCTTTGGACTTTGTTCATGTTGGCATTTAAAATTTTCATGTGTCAAATGTATAAATTGATTCTTTATACCTTCTGGATTTTATGTCATGCTTTGAAATAACTTTCCCAATTCCAAGAAAATAAAATACTACCCTGACTCTAATGCTTCTATAGTCTCTTTATAAGTTGCAAATAATGGACCAAAATGCAATTTATTTTAGATAAGGCACTATGCAAGGGATTCACTTTCCTCTTTCTCTCTTGTTCTTTCTTGTTCTTCTTTTTTCTTCCCAAGTCATTAACCTATTGTCATGAACTATTGATTGATGGATTGATTTGTTCTTTGACTACTTTACCTGAAATGCTGTTTTCAGTAATCAAATTTCTATTCATAAGTATTTCTCTGGATTCTATTTTGTTTCCTTGGTCACACGGACCTTTCCTGTACTGGTGTAATTCTCTTTCAAATATTGAAGCTATTTATCACATGCTTAGTGTCTAGTAAGGCTAATCTCCCTATAATAAAATAAAGTGAAATTTGCATTTTTAAAAAGGACCTTTGTATCTCAAAAACAAACAAAAGAAAAGACATAGTAGTAGTGATCTAGTATTATGTTTTATAAAATTCACCCCACACATATTCCTCAGGTGTCTGCTGATACAGATTAGCCAGACCTGGCCACATGTGTTACGTATTTCCTCCACTGTTGTGGTATGTTTCTGAGCCCTGGAGCAGGCTGTGATGGGAATCTAGCTATGGTTCTGCAGGCCACAAGGGGCATCTGTCATGGCTCTGGAGGACAACGATCAAGGTTCTGTCCTGGATGAGGTGACCCCAGGGTGGATCCGAGGAAGGCTAGTTTCTTCAAACACAGAAGGACAAGTGGGGGAGGCTCGGGCTGACTGGGAAGTGTGAGAGTGTCAATTCTAACCTGATGGCCCCTCTCTCCAAGTTCTGGTGTTTCCTAATAGATTCCTTAACTTTATTTATTTATTTATTTATTTATTTTTAAGAGAGATTTTTGCTATAGGGCACATTTGCTCACCATTGACAGAGAGAGACAGAGAAACAGGAAGTGAGAAACCACCGCCTGGGGTGATGGCCACGCCACAATCCCTTCTCCTCCATTTTCCTCCCGCGATCTTGGGCACGCACGTACATGTACCCAGTGTGAGGTTTAAACCACCAAGTCCAGGACTTGAACTGTGGTCGACTATGTGGGAGTCCAGCAACGTAACCATTACGCCATCTGCTAGTCCCCAAGATTCCCTAACTTTTACTAAGAAACTTGGTAAGACTGTGAATTCAACTGATGTTGTAATCTGCCAGGCTCACAATTAAATTTTGTATCTGATTGTGTAGCAAACCACCGTAGTAAAAGATTCTTCTAGAGGGGTCACAAAAGCTTTTTCTTCAGACCATGACTTGAACTGAGAACTGAAGGATTTGAGCTTGCCACTCACCTTCTATAAATGCCCCCAGGGAACCCAGGAGAACCCACGCAGAAGTCCGTGCTTCTGTTCACTTCATCAGAATTACCATTGCTTAATTGATGGCAAAGCTGTGGCACGTCATGGATTATTATTAGCCATTTCCCATCGGCAAGGAGCTCGTTACTGCACTCAAGCCTAGAGACAGGGTGAAGCTCATAGCAAACCTTGTGCTTGAGAGTCTGTTTTCTGAGACCACTTTTGATATCAATTCTGTTTCATCAAGGTCCAGCCAAGAAACAGGGAATGCATCAGTAATTTGAGTGGAGAAAACTGAATATACAGAGCTAAGAGGTGGTGAAAGATAACGGACGACTAAAAAAGGGAAAAAGAGAATAAGGAATATAGGCATAGCCCAGAAAAGCTACTAGCTCAAGAAAGTAGAAAGAACATAAAATGGAAAAGCCAAAACCTTGGAAAGGTCCCTCCTCACTCAAGGTTGAAATTCAGCCTTCAGTGGGAATCGTGTGTCTGACATGGAAACACATAGCCTTCCAGTGGCGAAGAAACTTGCTAGATAACTTGGTCCAGAGCTAGTCTGTAGGAACAGCCTGCTAGATGGATGAGAAACTCTATAGAAGGTTCAGGCAAGCTGGAGCAGGTCTGAAGCAATGACAGGCTGGGTGGATAAGAAGTTCGCTGGTGAGATTGATGGGCTGAGTTAAGAAATGGGATGTGGCCAGCTAGGGACCCAGTGCACTGGCACTGACTTACAGGAAACAACCTGTAGGCACACTGGCAGGTCGGGCTGCTCTACGGGAAGCGACGTGCTGAGCACAGGGAACATCTGCTGGAGAATGGTGACTCTGGGTCTCCTGCATGCCAGTCTACTGGCAACCGTGCCATAGGAGGAAAAGAAGCATCTCACAACTGTTCAGATAAGCTCTTCCCCTTCTCTGACCTTCCAACGTCACCCCAGCAGCGTCCTTTGACAATGGTTCACATCATAGCAGCTGGGAAAGCAGAAATGTTAAGAGGGCCCAGCTCCACTTTACAAGCAGAGCCACGATGGGTGGATTTGCAGCTGGAAGGAAAGAAATGAACCGACACAGGTTGTAAGGATTAAATTCGCCAGCTCCAGGATCTCTACTCTGATGTCCTAGAGATCCCCCACAGTTGGTATTTATGTGACCCTAACAAGGGCAACACCCTGACCCTCTGTCCACCGCGTGCTGCATTTTCTCAGGTCTCCTGGGCCGCTGCGCCCATTGGCATCCAAAACCTGCTCCGTCAGCAGCTGTGATGCTCACATTGGTGACGCTTTGCAGGAAATTCTCCTTGCGGGGGGGGGGGGGGGGGGGACAAAAAACCCTCTGCTCTTTGTGGATAAGACAGGAAATGATAAAATAATATATCTCTCAATAAAGATGTCCTTATAACCAGAAGGCAGGATGCAAGTGAGAGTTTCCGGCTCCTTGAGCACTAGCTTGTGGCCGGTATGCAAGGAGGACTTGAGCAAAATGTTAATGTCCCTGGGACCTTGTGAGCGGAATCAGGGGGTGATGAACATAAAGTGCTGAAATGTGGCTCTCCTTTAAGACTTCCTCGCAGTTCAAGACAACAGAAGTACGATGCCGATTCCAAGGATGGAGCAGCACCTCCTCTGATACAGTACCTCCCAAAGTACGGCGCCAGACCAGCAGTGCCAACCTCGTGGAGAACTTTCTAGAAATGCAGATTCTCAGACCCACCCCAGAGGTATTGGTTCTGAGACTCTGGGAGTGGACCCCCAGCAACCCATGTTTCAATAAGTCACCACACTGTGGACAGAGTTAAATCCAAGTTCGGCTTCTCTGTTAAACTCGGTCTGACTTGTGGCAAGGCATATAATCCCAGCCTCAGTTTCCTCATCCATGATAGCTAAACCATAATGGTAACTACCCGATAGGGAAAAGCAAATGATGAAATAGGTGTAAGGAGCTTATAAAATTTGACTACCATCTAGCAATCAAAAATCATTGTTGTCAGGGCCAGCTGGTGGTGCAGTGTTTGGGGTGCTGGACTCCCACATGGCTGATCATGGTTCAAGTCCTGGACCTGGAGGCTAGCTTTCTCACTTTCCCTTTCTGTCTCTCTCTTGTCATATTAGAACTGCCCCCCCCCCCTCAAAATCAATGAATAAATCTTTATAAAAAAAAATTATTGTTGTTTCTTAACCACCTGTTAGGACTTAGTGAAGAATAAATTAGCATTTTTGAAGAGTTTAATGTGAGTGTAATACATCCCAGGCACATAATAACCAGTATGTGCTGGGGCCGGTAGGTGGTATGGTGGATAAGGACACTGGATTCCCACATGGCCGACCACGGTTCAAATCCTGAACCTGGTGGCTTGTTTTCTCGCTTTCTCACTTTCCCTTTCTTTCTCTCTCTGTCTCTGTCTGGTGAAATTAAAAATAATAATAACAAATAAATAATTCTTTTAAAAAATAAATAACCAATATGTGCTCAATGGTGCTAGCCAGTAGGGGTAGCAGAAGCAGCGGTAATGGTAGTGTTAATGGCTGTAATATGAGGGGTCTGCAAGAAGTTCATAGAAAATGCATATTATGAAAAAACTATGCTTGAATTAAAAAATTTTTTGTACCAAAATAAACTCATACGTTTTTTTAAAAGAGAGATTGTTGCTATATAGGGTATGTACATTCTCCAGAGACACAGAGAGACAAAGAGATGGAAGCAAGAAATCACCCCCTAGGGAGGATGGCCACGCTGCAATCCCTTCTCCTTCTCCTTCTCCTCTTGGGATTTTGGGCATGTACGCACACATGCCCGGCGTGAATTTTAGCCATCAGGTTCAGCACTCCACCCACGGTTGACTATGTGGGAGTCCAGTGATGTAACCATTATGTCATCTGTTGGTCCCAATAAACTTGCACTTCAATTTCATTTTTCATGAACTTTCTGAAGTCCCCTTATACTAGGCATGCTTGTGAGCGCTTCACACTTTACATTTTAGAACTTCACGCCATGATCTAGGTAGAGCATAATCACAACCACTTTTGAGAGGAGGGAACTGAGGTTCAGAAAGGCCAAATTTATTCTTGACCATTGTATGGCTATTACACAACGGAACAAGAATTCAGAATCAGGTTGTTGACTCTGAGTCTGTGTTTTTAGCCTTAATCTGGGAAGATAAGGAAAAGATGCAGAGAGAGTGAGAAGAAGAAAAGGGAGGGGAGAGAGACTCTGTCATTTTTTGTTATACATTTTTTAAAAAGAAGTCCCCTTTTTTCCCCCTGAAAATGAAAACCATCTTCTTGCACAATTTGCAGCCAAATAAATGATGAATGTTGTTGCCTCCAGCTTTTGGTTCTAAGGAGGGGAAGAAAAAGTACAGCAGAACCCCTGGGGCTGGGGCCTGGCCTGTTCTGGGTTTACATCTTTGTCACTGGTAATGGTCTGGGAGACAGAAAAACATTACCTGTCAGTGTCACTGGAGACTGTGCTGTTGGGAACTGTCCCAGCAAAATACACAAAAGAATCTAATAGAGGAGACTTAGAAATCTTGGCAAAGCCAGGCCAGACATCTTTGGAACAACCCCAAGTGGACCTAGGGGAGGGCAGGGAAGAAGCAGGTGAATGCACACGTTCTTCCAGTCTGCGGCCGTGCTCTTGGCGGAGAAGCTGACGTCCCCCAGAGAGCTGAGGCCACACGGGAGAAATGCAGAGGCTGTGTCCGGAGGTGGAGGAAAGGACAAGCTCCCTTTCTCCCCTTCCCTTGCAGCCTTGCAGGGGCATGCCTGGTGTATGGCCTTTTGCAGGTGCAGGGAGATACCTAACTACAGTTTCTAAAGCTGTCAGGGAAAGAACAGCCACACAAGACTGAGAAACAGAAGAGAGAAATTTGTAGGTGTGAGAAATACGGCACCTAGGAGTGACTGGAAGGCAGGGAGACCCGCTGCTGCTGTACGAAGAGGTGAGAAGGAGAGCTTAGGTCAGGTGATCTGCATGTATTACACGCCTACAAGCGATGGAGTACTCTCTAGGTTCTGATGAAACAGAGATAGGAAACAATTCTGTGCTGGAAATGACATGATCCTACATGAAAACCCTAAAGTTTCCACTAAAACACTGTTAAAACTGATAAATGAATTCAGTAAAACTGCACTACACAAAGCCAACATGCAAAAATTAGTACCTTATCTCTATTCTTTTTTTCACCTAGAGAGATTTTTTGCTGTAGGGCACATGTGCTCACTGGAGAGAGAGAGAAAGACAAAGAGACAGTGAGAAATCATCCCAGAGGGGGAATGGCCACACTGCAATCCATTTTCCTCTCGGGATTTTGGTCGTGGACACACGTGTGCCCAGCATGAGTTTTAAGCCACCAGGTTTGGGACTTGAACTATTGTGGACCATGTGGGAGTCCACCAACATAACCATTATGCCAACTGCTGGTCCCAGTATACCTCTATTCTAATAATTATCTTCCTGAAAAAGAAATCAAGGGAACAATCCATAAAATCACTATCAAAAAATAAACATTTAGAAACAAATTTAATCAGAAGCTGAAAGATGTACTACTGAAAACTATGAAACATTAATGAAAGAATCTGAATAAATGAAAGAAGTGGAAAGATATCCCATGTTTTTTAATTAGAAGAATTAATAATGTTAAAATGTCTACGCTACTCCAAAAGACCTGCAGTTTCAAAGCTAACTCTCAAAATTCCAATGTCATTTTTTATGGATATAGAAAAAGCCCTAAAAATCACATGGAACCATACACACACCCACAAATAACCAGGGCAAATAAGAACAAAAAGAACAAAGCTGGAGGCATCACTCTACACTAGATGATTTCAAACTACACTCTAAAGTGGTAATGATTAAAACAGCATGGTACTGGTCAACCAATGGGACAGAATAGAAAGCCCAGAAATGAAGCAATTCCTCTATGGTCAATTGATTTTTTGACAAAGGTGCCAAGAATATGCAGTAGGAAAATGAAAGTCTCTTTAATAAATGGTGTGGAGAAAAATTGGATAGCCACATGCAGACCTGGACCCGGTGGCTTAAAATTCACGCCGGGCGCGTGTGCGTGCATGCCCAAGATCCCAAGAGGAGAATGGAGGAGAAGGGATTGCGGAGTGGCCATCCCCTCTGGGGGGTGATTTCTCGCTTTCTGTCTCTCTGTCTCTGTCTGTCTGGCGAGCGCACGCGCCCTATAGCAAAAACCTCTCCCCAAAAAAAGGAAAAAAAAAAAAAAAAAAAAAAGAAAATGGGGATGGGCAAGGGACATGAATAAACATTTCTTAAAGAAGACATATGGACATATGAATGGCTAACAAATACAGGAAAGAAAGTCCGACATCACTAAGTATCAAGGAGATGCAAATTAAGATCATGAGATATCACTTTATGCTTATTAAAATGGCTATTGTCAAAAAGGTGAAAGACAACATGTATTGTGAGGATCTGGAGAAAAGGGAACACTTGTATGCTGTTCATAGACATGTCACCATGGAAAATACTGGGTCATCAGGAAAGTCATGACGTATTTTTGCATAGAAAACTATGTCATGACTTTCCAGATGACCTAATAGTATAGAGGCTCTTCAAATAATTAAAAATAGAATTACCACATGATCCGGAAATTCTACTTCTAGGTAAATCGTCCTATGGTATCTATGAGGGCTTAGTTCCAGGGCCCCAGAAACACCAAAATTCATGGGTGCTCAAGTGCCTTGTTTAATATTATATAGTATTTTCACATATCCTGTGCATATCCTCCTATATACTTTAAATTACCTGTGGATTACTTATAATACATAATACAGTGGAAATGCTACATAAATGGTTGTTGTACTTCTCTAATTTGTATCATTTTTATTGTTCCATTGTAATTCTTTTCTGAATATTTTTGATCTAGGGACCATTAGATGGTGTAATGGCTACGTCGCTGGACTCCCATGTAGCTGACCACAGTTCGAGTCCCAGACCCAGTGGCTTAAACTCATGCTGGGCACATGTGTGTGTGCCCAAGATCCCAAGAGGGGAATGGAAGAGAAGGGATTGTGGCATGGTCATTCCCACCCCGGGGGGTGATTTCTCACTTTCTGTCTCTCTCTGCCTTTCTGGCGCCTTGTAGCAAAAACATCTCCAAAATAATAATAATAATAATAATAATAGTTTTGACCTACAGTTGGTTGAATCCACAGATGTGGACCCAGGGACATGGAGGACTGACTGTATTTACCTGAAAGATGTGAAGTCAGTATGTCAGAAAGAGGTCTGCAGTCCCATGTCTATTATTCACAATAGCCATGTTCTGAAGCCAACCTACGTGTCCACCAATGGAAAAAATGCAGTGTATACACACACACTCATGTTCACACACACTCACTGTGGAATATAATTCAGCCTTGATGAAGGAAGAAAATCTGTCATCTGTGACAATATGGATGGTATTAGAGAACAGCAAGCTAAGTGAAATAAGCCAAACAGAGGAAGACAAATACCATGCATTCTTACTTATATGTGGAACTAAAACAATTGAACTCATAGAAGCAGAGAGCAGAATGGTGGTTACAAGAGTCTAGGGGGTGAGAAGAACAGGAGATGATAGTCAGAGGTTTGAGACCACAGTCAGGTAGAAAGAATACATTTTTTTAAAATCTTCTTGTACATTTGTGCCCTCCCAAATTCATGTTAAAACTCAATCCCCACACCAGCCAGTGGCGTGGTGATTAAAGTGGATGGGTTCCATGTGGCCAACTGAGAAGTTCAAATTTCAGAACTAGTGGCTTCAAAAACACACCAAGTGTGTGTACGTGTGCCCCAAATCCCTAATGAAGAAATGGAAGGTAAGGGATTGCAGTGCCACCATGTCCCATGGAGGGTGCTTTCTCATTTCCCCTTTCTCTCTTTCTCTCTGTGAGCACATGCACCCTCTAGCAAATTAAAAAATAATAATTCCCATTGTAACAGTGTTAAGAAGTGGAGCTGAACAAGAGGTGATAAGATTAAATCATACGTTAATGGATTCATGGGTTAATGGGTTATGTTTGGCATGGGTAGTTATAAAAACTGCCCTCAGGTCACCATTCGGTGATTAAAGCACTCAGTCAAGCATGGTTCAAGTCCTGGACTCTGTAACTGGGAAAACACGCCAGGCATGTGCGTACACCCAAAATCTGAGCGGAGAATGAAGAAGGGATTATGGAGTGGCCACTCCTGTGGCTTTCTCAGTCTCCCTCTCTCTCTGTCTCTCCAGTGAGCATGTGTGCCCTATTGCAAAAAACTAAAACTCAAATCAAAACAGCCAGCCTTCTCACTGTCGGACATACCTGCTTGCCCTTTCATCATGTGGTGCTTTCTGCTGTAGGTCCTCACCAGATGCCAGCATCATGCTCTCAGACTTCCCATCCTCCAAAGCCATGAGCTAAACAAACCTCTGTTCTTTTTTTGAGAGAGAGATGTTTGCTATAGGGTGCGTGTGATTGCCAGAGGCACAGACACAGAGAGATAGAAAGCAAGAAATGACCCCCCCCTCTGGGGGGGGGGGGGATGGACACACTGCACTTCCTTCTTCATCCTCCTCTCAGGATTTTGGGCACACAAGCACACGTGCCTGGCTTGAGTTTTAAGCTGCTGGGTCTGGGACTTGAACCGTGGTCAACTAGGTGGGAGTTCAGCAACATAACCATTACACCATCTGCTGGTCCCTAAACTTCTGTTCTTTATAAATAACCCAGTCTGTGGTATTGCAGTTACAGCAAGCAAAATGACTATGAGAATACCTACTGCATGATGAGGGGAATATAGCCAGTAACTGAGTTCTGTACATGTCCACATTGCTAAGAGACTAAGTTCCAAGCATTTCATCACCAAAAAAATTAAATATTTGAGGTAATGAATATATTAATTTACTTGATTTAATCATTTCATGTTGTATTAAAAAAATATTTTTTTGGAGAGTTTTTTGCTATAGGGCATGTACACTCGCCAGAAAGACAAAGAGAGAGCTAGAAAGTGAGAAATCACCCCCCGGGGGGGATGGCCACGCCACAATCCCTTCTCCTCCATTCTCCTCTCGGAATCTTGGGCACGTGCGCACACGCGCCCGGCGTGAATTTAAGCCACTGGGTCTAGGACTCGAACCACGGTTGACTACATGGGAGTTCAGTGACATAGCCATTATGCTAACTGCTGGTTCCTTGTATTTAAAAATTTAAAAATCATAACATCACTTCATATCCCAGAAATATATCCAGCTATAATTTGTCAATATATAAAAACATTTTTTAAATCTAGAAAGAACATTATTAGTGAATTTGAAAAAAATATGTAAGTATGGATCATAACTTCCTAGTATAAAATGCTATTTTATCAACGTCAAATTTCCTGAGTATAAGATTTATAGTTATATAAGAGAAAGCCCTTGTTACTAGGAATGGTAAGCTGATATATTTAGGGGTGAAGTATTACAATGTTTGTAATTCAATTTCAAATTATTCAACTAGAGAGAGGGAAAGAGATAGGAAACCTTTATAAACACAGGCAGAATGATAAAGAAAATATGCCAGAATAGTCCCAGTAGAAGAATAGAGGTGACAGGTACAAACGTGTTACTTGAACTATTCGCAATTTTTTTATAGGTGTGAATATTAAAAAAAAAAAAAAAGTTGGAAAAGGAAGGGAATATTAAAGTAAATTGGGTTCAGAAAGCCTTCATACTCCCGTTTAGTTTCCATAAGCAAACCACAACCTCACTGGAAGTCCGCTTCCTTAGTAGTTGCTAAGTTACAGTCAATCACAGCAGCTGTGTTCTGGTCAGTCACAGACAGTCCGCCCTTGAAGCTGTGCTAATGCAGGCAGACATTAGATGTGACCAATCCAGTTATTACTCTCCCTCATCCCCTCACTTCCGCTTTCTTGTACATCACTTTCCCTTTCTTGCACATAAAAGTCGCCCCAACACATGGCTATCGGGGGTCCCTTGGAAGTCATTCCAGGGCTGCCCAATTTGAATTGTATTTCTTGCTTAATTAAACTCTGCTAAATTAAATTGTCTGATGTTTACTTGAATCAGGGAAATGAAGCTTTCTTAGCTGCTGAGGTTAAAGAAAAGAAAGTCATGCGGGATAGGGGACAATTCTTGCCATGTGGGACAACTCCAGAGAACTTCTAGCACTTTCCGAGCTTCGATAACCTAAATGTCAATGTTGCCCTAATCGTTGACACTAGAGGTTGGTATCTCCCCACTCTGACGAGACCTGCCACTGCAGGGGAGCCCACGTAGTGATGTGCGCTGGGCACAAGGTCAGAAGAACGTATTCCTTTCAGACTTTTTCACTTCTCAAAGTGTGGTCCATGGACCAGCAACGCCAGCCTCCCCGGGGAGCAAGAGAAGGCAGACTCTCCAACCTCAGGCCCTGCCCCCAGAACACTGAACTCTGAATCAGAATCAGTGTTTTTACAAGATCTAGGTGATGTTGACTCAGACCAAAGCCTGAGGGGCACCACCTTGGACAGCAGATTCAAACCGAGCTCTCTGGGCAAGGCCCTTGGGTGGGGTGGAGGGAGCTAGTGGAGCCGCCTTCATTCCTGTTCCAAATGCAGGGCTCAGTTCCTTGGGCTTCTATGAAGTTTTGGGTGGGACAAGAGATCTGGCCACTGAAAACACTTGATGGCCTCTCTCCAACTCTTTTACAGATGAAGAGACTGAGGCCTGCAGAGGCCACGTGGCTTGCTGACATGCACAGGACGCATTTTTGACAAAGTTAGAAAGTGATTCTAGCACTCTCAATCCAGAGAGCAGTGCTCCTTCTACCGTGCTCTGAGCCCGTTTGCTGAGCGACACAGGGAAAGGCTGGGACAAACCCTGGCTGCTGTCCCTGAGTCCCCCAGGTCTACAGCCTGGCCTCCACTGCCTGCTGGGAGTGGCTGCAGACTCCTGCAGAAGGCAGATTATATCAGTCTCTGGGACTTATTTCTTGGAGAACGCTGCTCGAGCTCTTACCCCATGCAGGCATGTGCTGAGCTCTCTGTACGTATTACCTTATTGTAATCCCACGAGTCCGGGAGTAACCACAGCCCAGGGCGTGCACGGTCTGTGA
The DNA here is from genome assembly GCA_026018925.1 of Tupaia tana. Classification (NCBI taxonomy): domain Eukaryota; kingdom Metazoa; phylum Chordata; class Mammalia; order Scandentia; family Tupaiidae; genus Tupaia; species Tupaia tana. The sequence goes on along the minus strand of JAKSZU010000017.1, from coordinate 48,674,354 downwards.
TCAGCACAAAGTGACCCAGGTGATGAGCAGCTGTACGGGAGCCTTCGATGCCTGCGGCTCCACTTCAGGATGCAGTTTTGTTTCTCTTCTGTGCTGGGTGCAGGTGTGTGAGGGAAAAGGGCATCTCCAGGGCAGACTCAACGAGTGAAACAAGTGAAACGCAAGTCCCTCTGGGTCTAAGGCTGGTGGCGGCTCTTGGCAGTCTCAGAGTGAGCCTGTTTGATCAGGACGAGGCGATGGGGCGAGTCTGGGCACAGAGGAGGGACTCCCAGGTGAGGTGGCCAGGTGGGCCAGCTGCCCTGCAAACCCTGGGAAGCAGCATACCTCCTGCCTGAAACTACCCAGGGCAGAGTGCTCCACCTCACCCCAATCCCTCCTCCAACAGGCTCACCCTGCCCTGTTTTCCATGTCACTTGCTTGCCGATTTGGGGCCATCGGCAAATTCTCAGGATATCAGCCCAGACCCAGACCACCAAGGCTGTCACTGGAACCTCTGTGCACCATCTCCCCAACGCCACTGCAAAATAGTCCCCCATATCTGCCCAGACTCTGTGCAGGTCAAAAGAAACATTCTCCTTTCTAATCTAAACTGGAATTAGCTCCAGGATCTGAGGCTGATTTGCTAGATCCTAATAAGCAAGGGCTGTCGTGGATGTTGTTCCCGATGGTTTTACCTCCCAAGGGCTGTCTGAGATATTTTGCCTGCAAATGCCTTTACAAATTATCATCTGCCTCTTGGGTAAGCCATCTTTGTTAACTCAGGATCTGAGGCATTATTAATTTATTACTTAGCTTTGTGTAGTGACTTGTCTGAAAAAGGCCAGCAATTAATCACATTCCCCCTGCTCCAAGAGTCTTGATTTAACGTCCTTTTATGTTTCTACACATATGCATGCATTTGGAACAGTGAAATGGCCTGAAAGGATGGATAAAACCCCTAATTGCTCCTTAATATGTTCAAAAAGTGCAGCAAAACCAATTTAAAAGGAAATATTTTCATCTAATTGGAACAGACTATGGCCCCAGCTTTCTTTGGGTACAGTCGTTCCTCAGAAGGGCTGGAAGTGAGCCCTCGGTAAAGCACAGCAACCAACCACTCAACTAAGTCAGTAAATGGGCTGATCCAATCTTCCGTTCCAGCTGACTGATAAACACAAGCCAAACGAAAGCATCAAAGCTAAAGAGCAAATTATGAATGGAATACTGTTGGTACATTTTCTGCTAGTGTTAACCAACTTGAAAAAGAAAATCAATGAAAATATCACTTGTGTTTTTATTTTAAATGACATTTTAAACACTATATACCCTTTAAACTGGCTCTAGTTACACTGCCAATCAATCTAGAGATTATTCAAATTAGCTAAATTAAAAACTTGATAGGGTTGGGCATGTGGGGGAGGGGACAGGGGCATGGTGGTTAAGGTGCTGAACTCTTATGTGGTTGACCGTGCTTAGAACCCTGGACTTAATGAGCCTTTCAAGGTTACTATGTGTATACAGCACTGCTCAAAAATGGTTCTACTTGTGCTAAGCACCCAACACCACAACCTTCAAAACAGCATACTTTGTCAAGGATGTTTACCTGACTGCTTTTGTGGCCACTCATAAACAACTTGACTGCTTTCACAGATCTGCATAAAAGGCCTGCCTCAACCACTCAGATACACTGCTGTTGCCATAAGCCAAGATGGGCCAATAGCCAAACTGGTCACAAAGAAAAGAACGTCCAGCGCAGGGCACTGCCTTGGTAAAGGCACACATCAGCTGGGCCCTCGCTCTGTGCCATTCACTTTTGGAACACTTCCTGTGCTTGAACTGGGCAGCCGCTGTGCTCGAGCCCTCACTTTGCAGCTCTCCTCAGCTCTCCTTGCTAAGACCTGGAGGGACAAGACCCCGATAAGAGTGCATTGAACTGCTCCTCTCACAGTAGCAGGTTGAGGGACGCCTGGCTCAGAACCCGTAGTGACACTGCATTGCTGAGGCAACCTGCATCAGAGGATTCGTGCTGGCAGCTCCATCCTGGTGACAGCCTTGGGTGGACTCTTGGAGGACTCATCCTCATGGTGCTGGTCCGGGTGCGGGCCTTGAGTAGCTCACATCTCCCTGTCCTTTGCCCTGCTATGCTTGCTCGTGTGTTAGGACGTTTGATGTGAGTAAAGCCTTGATGCTGAAGAAAGGCTAGAGTTGTGGACTAATTCCTGGCCAGGGGCAGAGAAAGGATACATGCTGGCTTTCAGCTGCCTCCCCCCAAGTCTGACACATTGGCTCTAACTAACAGCAAGGGATGCTGGGAAATGCAGAGAAGCGCAGAGAACTGGTCTCTGCTGCATTTGCTGAACTTCCATTACATACCAGGTGCTCGGTGTGTACAGCTACACATGCCGAGTCTGACTCCAGCCCTCACGTACACATGCAGTAACTGAGGCTTGGAGAGGTTAAGTAGCTCAGGTTTGTAGAAACATAAATGATCGCACCAATCTGGGGGTTCAGAAGTCTATTTGAAGGGATTTTTTCTTTTTATTAAAAACTTTGAAGCCCTTATCTTTGTTTTTATTTGTCTTCAGAAGCACTCTGAAAACTGAGAAGGAGATGAGTGGGAAAATCTGGAGCTATTTGAAATGATTGTCTACACTGCCCTTGTGATCTGAGTGACTTTAAGAAGGAAGACTTGATTTAAGACTGATGATATGGTCACAGATCCTTTAAGTCTATTGAGTGCAGTATTTTATTTTTAATGTTAAATGACTTGGTCAAGATACCATTTCCTCACAGTGTGCTTTGCTTTACTGAAAAAGAACGATGTGAAGACGTTTCACACACTTTTGACAGAGTTCCCCCCAAATGTCAAAGGAACGAATAATGAAGTGAGGTGATGGTACACAGCCTACCAGATTCAATTTTCATACACTACCCCAGAAAAGGAGACGCTGCCCTCAAGATAACCTGAAACTCATAAACTAAGAACTGTGCAATGTCGAATGGCCAAAAAAGGTCTGAAAAAATACGGGTGCAGGGAAAGGTCACTGGCCCCAAACAAATCAGACCCACCCAAACATTGATCAGAGCCATGCCTCCACCTCCTGGCTCAAGTGAATTCTCTTTGCCCATCTGTCCTGTGATGGATTATCATTGTTAAATCATTGATTATCTTTAAAATGTGCTCTTTGGTTTTGGCCCAAGATCTACTTACTCATCCATTTGATTTAAACACTCAATAACTTCAGTAACACGGTGATGGCACTTTTTAGAAATTATTTAGGGTCACATTTGTATGGCTCAAAACAGAATACTTTTGACCTGGGAGATTTGCCCTTGATTTGACCTTGCCTCAAGAACCTTACTGGAGACAATAGGGAAACCTCAAATATTCAGGCTAATTGTGTGGTGGAAGAGGATGGAAACCAGATGAAGTTAGTGGAAAGTCTGAGTTATAAAGAGTGTAATAAATAGCATACTAGTTTTTCCTAGCTATGTTCAAAATCAAAGTGCTGTTAATTAAAATCCAAAGGATAGATGCCCCTTTTTATATCGGTTCTTGCTCTGATGCCAATCGATGATTTGGGGCCCTATTTTCACTGGTCTCAGGCAAAATGAGGAAAAAAAGAACACTGTAGTTATTTATTCACAGGGTTAAATTTAAGCAGCTCTTAAATGCTGATATTTATTAATAATTCCAAATTGGGACCAGCAGTTGGCATAATGGCTACGTTGCTGGACTCCCATGTAGTCAACCAAGGCTCGAGTCCCAGACCCGGTGGTTCAAACTCCTGCCGGGCGTATGTGCGTGCGTGCCCAAGGTCCTGAGAGGAGAATGGAGGAGAAAGGATTGCGGTGTGGCCATTCCCCCCGGGAGGGGGGTGCAGTTGATGTCTCGCTTTCTGTCTCTCTGTCTCTGTCTTTCTGGGAGCACACACGCCCTATAGCAAAAATCTCTCCGAAAAAAAAATCCAAATTATTTTGTTTTTTTAAAGTTGGTTGTTCTTTAATAAAAATTTTGGTGAAATACATCATTTCATATCTTAAGACTTATTACTCCTCTCTAAAATCTAGCAATGTTGGGCTCAGTATCTATCATTAGGCACCTATCTTTCTCAGTGAAAGAGCAATGGGTGGGTAATTATTTGTATGTCAGTATCTTCTACTATGAGGCAGGAATGGGTAGTATTCAAGAGCTTTACGAGCTAATAGGCTTTGCGATCAGTCAGAGCTCACGTCCCACCTGGAGTACACCACTTCGAGCGATGAGAACTTGGGCAAGTCCTGTGACACCTCTGGATGGCACTCCAAATGGGAATAACAGCACTGTATCTATTTTTTAGAGTTCTCATGAGGAGTAAAGAATTTAGTGGAGGGGCCAGCAGGTGGTGTGGTGGTTGAGACCCCACAGGTGGACTCCCAACATGCACAACCGTGGTTCGAGTCTTGGACCTGGCAGCTTGCTTTCTCACTTTCCCTCTCTCTCTCTCTCTCTAGTCAAATTAAATAATAATAATAATTAAATAAATAAACAATTCTTTAGAAGTAATTACGTAAAAGTAATTAGCACATAGTAAATGCTCAACAAATGTTCATCATTATTATTAACAATAAATAATGGTTGCTTGAAATGAATTCTTTTTTAAATGTTTATTATTATTGTTGTTGTTATTATTATTATTATGATTATTATGATTACCAGAGGCCACGTACACTCAACAAAGAGACAGGGTCAGAGAGAGAGAGAGAGGGGGGGGGGAGAAAACACCCTTCCCAATGAAGTATAGTCACACTGCAATCCCTTGTCCTCCATTTCTCCAACCTGTTGGGGTTTGGGCAGGCACACACCCACACACACACACACATACATGCTTTTTTCAAGCTCCCATAGCTCAGTCACGTGGGATGCCTCTCCCTAAACTACTAGGCGACAGGGCTGGTCCAAAATGTGTATTCTTAGCAATAGTTGGGATTGCATTTTTTATTATATTATTGCCTTTCCAGGCAAACCCTGTCTTCTGGAATGCTTCTGAAATAAATTGATCCGGCCCCTGTTAAATAAGCCTAGTTTTCAAATTATAGTATATAAAATATTAAAGCTTTTGTTTGCTTGCTTCTCCCCCCTCCAAAACCAGAAGAAAGAAAGTTCTTTCTGCTCTCCTAGCCCACGCTGGACTTTCTAGAACCAATGCCTTTGCCGTCATGCTTGCTGACTTACAGAAGTGGCTCAGGTTCTGCAGAGACACGGGGGAAAACTGAAGATAGATGTGAGTCCGTACCACAGTGACAGGCAGACTCTCAAGAGAGCTTAGAGGCAATGTTTGTCTGCCCTTATCATTTTAACCATGGATGGATAAAGTCGAGATGGTTGAGTGATGGGGAGCAGCTAAAGAGGAAAAGAGAAAAGCACTATTTACCATGAGAGCCCTTTCCCTGCCTCCCCCTCTTCCCCTCCTAGACCCCCAGTGCCTTCTGATCATCCCATTCCAGCCCCTGGTTACCTGTTCTCACAGCACTTGTGCTTTCCCAGAATTTATCACAGCTCAAATTCTACCTTTTTACTTACTAGAATCTGAACTCTCAGAGGTACTTGGTCAGTATCCCAGCTCTTGGCATGATGCCTCGAACATCACAGGTCTTTCATGAATATTTGTTAAATGGATCGAAGGATAGATGGGTGGATGGATGGATGGATGGATAGATGGGTGGATGGATGGATGGATGGGTAGATGGGGGGATGGATGGATGGATGGATAGATGGGTGGATGGATGAATGGATGGGTAGATGGGGGGATGGATGGATGGATGGATGGATAGATGGGTGGGTGGATGGATGGATGGATGGATGGATGGATAGATGGGTGGATGGATGGATGGATGGATAGATGGGTGGATGGATGGATGGATGGATGGATGGATGGATGGATGGATAGATGGGTGGGTGGATGGATGGATGGATGGATAGAAGGGTGGGTGGATGGATGGATGGATAGATGGGTGGATGGATGCATGGATGGATGGATGGATGGATGGATGGATGGATGGGTAGATGGGTGGATGGATGGATGGATGGATAGATAGATGGGTGGATGGATGAATGGATGGATGGGTGGATAGATGGGTGGATGGATGAATGGATAGATGGATGGGTGGATAAGGTACCTACACTGCTATCATCATCTTAGAATTGTAGGATTAGGTCTTCCACTACTTTTTTCCCCATCAAAATGCATCGGTCCCATGTTCTCCTCTGTCTTCTCTCTGAGTCTTCATTTATTAAGCATATTTGGTTAAGAGTTTCCCAAAGTAACATATATGTATCTTAATAGGAGCCTCTATCAAACAAAATGTCTGAGGAGTAATTTTAGTGGTGAGACTCAGGCCTTACAGACCTATGGAAATAGGTTGAGTCAGGAAATCCCTGTGGTAACAGCTCAAGTTAGCAATTTATACACCACTCTAGCCAATCAGGCAGACAATACAGCGAGCAGTTAAGAGGAAGGCTTCTGAAACCAGACGGCATGTATTTGAGCTCTATTATTTGGTAGCTACATAACATTAGGCACGTTATTCAACTTCTACACCTCAGCTTCCCGCCTGGGGAAACTGAGGTGATCATAGGCTATTGTCAAAATTAACTCAAGAGAATTCACTCAGAACACTTAGGGCAACACTTGACCTGCTCATTAGCTACTCCACTACACTAACTTACGCCTTGTCTCTCTACCCCAAACCACACTGCTGTTGGGCCACATGCTTCAGTTATCAGAGCATCTTTCTGAAAATCCAAACCAAAGTTCAACTAGCCACCACTGATGACGTTCTAAGACTTGTCTGTGCATGTAGGCCCGCTCCCTGAAAAGGGAGTTCTAGGGCTGCCCTGGTGGGCAGGACGAGGCCTCTGCTATGGCAACTTTGAGGAGGGCAACCCAGCACTCTGAAGTGTAAACTCTGACATGCGTGTTTTCAGAAAGTCAGCTGCACAGAGGAGGTGCGCTTCAGAGCTCAAAGGCCATCTTGGCAACCCAGGTGTGTAACAGGCAAGGACTTACTGACCCTATATTCTTTTTGGTTTCAGAAAAGTGCCTCAGAAGGCCTATTTTTCTTTCTTTCTTTCTTTCTTCCTTCCTTTCTTTCTTTCTTTCTTTCTTTCTTTCTTTCTTTCTTTCTTTCTTTCTTTTCTTTTCTTTTTGAGAGATTTTTGCTATAAGGTGCGTGTGCTCACCAGAAAGACAGAGACAGACAGAAAGCGAGAAATCACCTCCCAGGGGGGATGACCACACCGCAATCCCTTCTCCTCCCTTCTCCTCCTGGGATCTTGGGCACGCATGCACAATGCCCGGTGTGAGTTTAAGCCGCTGGGTCCAAGACTTGAACTATGGCCAACTACATGGGAGTCCAGCAACATAGCCATTACGCTAAGTGCTGGTCCCCAGAAGGCCTATTTTTAAGGCCACAGCAGTGTTAAAGCTATTTCTGGCCCCTGGATAACCAATAGTCTGGGTCTTTTCCCTCTCCTGCTGACAGCCTTCTCCTGGGCTGTCTTTCCAGTGTCCCCATTTGAGGATGTGTTTACTTTATGACAAATGCAGTCTCATTATTAACCGAGGCTCAGAGTGGAGGAGCAGCTGTTGTTCCTCACTGTGCTTTACAAGACGTCCAAAGCCTCCATTAAACCCCTTGGAAGAAAGTGTCTGAGGAACCGTGACTCACACGCCACTCAGCGCAGCTTCTTCCCTCAAAGACCTGCTTATATGGAAAGTAGAGAAAAACGGAAAGCAGCAAAACAAACAAACAAACAACAACAGAAAGGAAGATCCGAAGCGCCAGACAATGATGCTGTGACCAGAAGCCGTAAGAGCCACAGCACGGCCCCTTCCACCCTTTAGCTGAAGCCCATGCGCCACTGAAAACCCGGAGAGGACATGCACTAACTGATGGCCTAAGAGGACAAAATAAGAACGTGGCCCAAATCCCTAGCTTCCTGGAAGAATGACCTCAGACCCTTCAAAAAAAGTTCTGCTCTTTGGAAAGCCATGGGCACGATGTGTAGAAAAGGGTTCTCTTCCACACGCTGAGACGCCTGTGGCCAGCTTAGCTTCTGCTGGGCCTGGCTTGGAGGCTCAATCACCTTCTAGCAGGAGGATGACCACCCTTAAAAAGGCTCCTAAAAACCAGAATTAGCCTGTTGCCAAAATGCAAAAAGGTCACGGTAGTCTTTCCCTTTATTGCTGTTACTGACATTGTCCCTATTTTTCATGGGTTTTCTTGACCTCGTCTAAATCTTTGTCATCAAAGAGCAGGTTTTACCAGCTGCTTAAACATATAAAACCGTATTTTGATTCTGTTCCTGGTAGGCACTTGGTAAATATTTGTTGAATGAGTAAGTTATTTTCACCCTAGAGTACTGGTTATTTGTAAAAATCCATTTACTTCCTCTAAGCCTCTTCATTCCTATTACCTCATTTTATCCTCAAGACACCCATCTCGAGTTTGCCCGCACTGGGAACTAAGCGTGAAAGGCGTAAGCATTGATCAGGTGAGCCCTTCTGAGATGTGTAGGCAGGTCCCTCAGCGTCAGGGCTCCCGGCTGGGTCCTCCCTGCTTTCCAAGTAGCCAGGCTGCCTTGTTCTCAGGATAATACCACAGCCGATATTCACTGAGCGTGTACTATGTGGTGGTACTACACCAAGAGCTGTGTTTGCACATGTTTTACCACTTTGCCTCCCACAACAATCCTCTGATGTAAATATTATTACTACTCCCATTTAGTAGAAAGTGAAAATAAGATGCGGAGGGAACAAGAGAGAGGTAAAGAGAGAGCGAAAAGCACATAGCTAGTACATGGTACACACAGCCAGAAATTGGTGCAGGCTGTCTTCCTCAAATCCATGCCCTTCACCACTGCAATCTGCTCTATGTTAACATGAAAGTGAGGTAATATTACTCAGCCGCAATTTTTTCTTTAAAAGGAACACAAGAGAAAGAGATAATGTTTACTCCAAAAGAATGTCTCCCTAAAAGTAAACTCTTGGGTATTTGGGACTAAGGGAAGCATGCATGCAGAGACTAGCACCCTGTGGACACTTTTCTCCCCCAGAGCCCCCAGTCTAAAATGTATTCAATTAGAACAGACTTTGAAGGAAGGAATACCTAAATGCCTTCTGGTTTGGGGGCCAGCAGATGGGCATAGCAGCTACGTTGCTAGACTCCCACATGGTTGCCCACAGTTTGAGTCCCGGACCCGGTGACTAGAAACTCACACCAACTATATGTGCATGCGTGCCCAAAATCCCGAGAGGAGAATGGAAGAGAAGGGATTGAGGCGTGGTTGTTCCCCCTGGGGGTGATTTCTCGCTTTCTGTCTCCCTAGTGGGCTTATGTGCCCGATAGCAAAACTCTCAAAAGAACAAAAAAAAAGAAAGAAAAAGAAAAGCCTTCTGGGACAAAGTGGAAATTATGAAATATTGCCCTGATTTTTGTAAATTCTGCTTAATCTGTTGTCCAAGGGTATCATCTGCAACAAAATATCTATTTTTATTTCAAGGTCTAATGGATTTTACTATCAATAGTTGTCTCCATCCCATATTTCAGCTCATATGGTTCTGTTTTTTTTTTTTTTCAATTTATTTATTTGCATTCATTCTCTGAACATCATTACAGCATACAAAATGAGATTTTCCATCCAAATTACACTATATATTGTCTCAATCAAGCACATCAACAAACATGTTATTGTCAGCAAATGATCTTCCATTTCTTGTCTTCTGTATGTTTTGCTTTTTTCCCCCCATCCTAGATTCTCTATCTCTTACCCTCTGCCATCTCCCACTCTCCTCCCACAGTCTCTGGTAACTATGTTTGCTTTCTATACTGTTTTCTCCTCACATTTTATTGTAACGCCAAAGACCCTAATCAATCCAAATACCCTCATAGCAAACACAGGTGATACCCACATTTCCATGAACACAAGTCTTACTTTACGCATCCTATAAAGTAGTACCTAGCTGTGGCTACATATCCTACTGCAGTCATTGAATAGATATATACTTTTTTTCTGAAACTTTTTTTTTTGTAACTCAATTTACATTCCTTCCCTAAGCTTCATCACAGCATACAAAATGCAATCTCCCATCCAGTACACACTGCATAGTGATACAATCATGCACATTACAAAAAATTTTCCATTACTAGTTCCTAGAATTACTTCCACCCCTCTTTCTGACCCTCTGTCCCTTCCCACCCTCCTCTCACACCACCTCTGGTGTCTACAATTGTCCTTCATTCCCTTCCCACCCACGTTGCATTGATCACACATTTTCCTACATAATCTAACTACTTTCAATGGTGAGTTCACTCATTACTACTAAGAAAACCAGTTTTAACTTAACTCAAAGAAATGCCAAGGAACTTTGCTTAAAGCCAGGAAACAAGTTAGGATTCTGTTCAAATGGAAGGTACATGAACCTATCAGTCTCATGTACTTTTATCTTCTGTTCTGGTTCAATTTTCCTGATTAAATTCTGGGATATAGTATTCAACTCCAGACTTGTCCCTCTGATTAAGTTGGCCACTTTCATAGTTTTTTGACTCTTATTTCCGTGTGTCTGTGTTTAATTTTCTTGATACAGCACACCCTTGAGAACTTCTTGGAGATCTGGTCTGGTGCTGGTAAATTCTTTCAGGTTTTGTTTATCTGAGAATGTTCTTGTCTTTTCTTCCCACCTGAAAGATAATCTTGCCGGGTACAGTATTCTTGGCTGAAATTGCTTCTCTCGTAACACTTTGAATATATTTTCCCATTCTCTCCTCGCTCGCATTGTTTCCGATGAGAGATCTGCTGTTAGCCTGATGGGATGTCCTTTGTAGGTAACTTGATGTTTCTCTCTTGCCAATCTTAGTATCTTGTCTTTGTCTGCGGTTTTGGTCAACCTGGCTATAATGTGTCTTGGAGAAGATCTCCTTGGGTTGATTCTATTTGGGGTCCTTTGTATTTCCTGGGACTGGATCTTCGAATGCCTCTCTAGGTTTGGAAAGTTTTCTTGCAGGATTTCATGGAATAGATTATCAATGCCCTTATGGGTCTCTTCACCTTCTGGAATGCCAATTATCCGGATATTTGGACGTTTGATGGTATCCAGTACTTCTCGCATATCATTCTCAAATTTTTGAGCCATTTTCTCAGTCTTCGTGGTGGACTTTTCTAAGCCAGCCATTTTCTCTTCTACATCTGAGATTCTATTTTCTGAATGATCTAGTCTGCTTTTAATACTTTCAAGGGAGATTTTGACTTCTTGTATTATAGACTTCATCTCCAGCAGTTCCGTTTGAGTCTTTTGTAAAGTGTGTAATTCCTCTTTTAGATCTTGCAAGAATTTCCTCATCTCCTGGAACTCGGCAACTTCTTTCTCCTTTCTCTTTAGCAGTTCATTATCTCTCTTTTCTTCCATCTCTGTTAGCTTCGACATTACGAATGTTCTAAATTCCTTATCAGACATTTCCATGACTTTCACCGAACTGCTTGTGGATGAAGAAGAGTTACTCTTTTCCATTGGAGGAGAGGTATTTTCTCTTTTTCCCATATTTCTCGTGATCCGACGGTGATTTCTTGTCATCTGATGAATGGCGTGTTTCTTTCAAATTCTTGAAGTTAAGCCTCAATGTTCAGGAGCAAGCAGACAGAGGTGTTCTAGAATCTGATTGCTGTTCTGTTGTGATCGCTGGTGCAGCAGATTCAGTAGATGTTGGATGGAGAGACAAGAAAAAGGAAAATGAAAAAGAGAGAGAGAAACAACAACAAAAAGAGAGAAAAAAGACAAAAAAATAAAAAATTATAATTGCTTTTCTTTTTTTTTTAAAGAAAAAAATCACAAAATAGAAAACCGCGCGCCGCGCGAAATATCTAGTTCCCAGTATCCATGAGGAATCTTCTCAGAGAATGGCTCAACTCTCCTGCCTGGGAGAAAGGACCAGAAGGGATTATTAACAAAACAAAAGATGGAGCTGAGAGCCAGAGAGAAACTCTACCTTTAAAAAAATCGTAAAAAGGAAAAATTACCAAAAAAAAATGAGACAGGAGCAGAGAGAGACAGAGACCTCAGAGACACAGAGACAGAGATAGAAGGCCAGAGGGGCTCCCTACCACACTAGCTTTGCTTGCTGGAGGCTGAATTATGAGTAGAAAATCTTCATTTCTCCTGTGCCCTGAAATATCTAGTTCCCAGTTTCCATGAGGAATCTTCTCAGAGAATGGCTCAACTCTCCTGCCACACTAGCTTTGCTTGCTGGAGGCTGAATTATGAGCAGAAAATCTTCATTTCTCCTGTGCCCTGAAATATCTAGTTCCCAGTTTCCATGAGGAATCTTCTCAGAGCTGTTTGTTTGTTTTTAATGTATAGTTAAGAATTTGATTCTGGGGACCAGCAGATGGCATAATGTTTTTTTAAATTAATTTTATTTATTATCATAATCTTTCTTATATTACATTGAATCATATACATCTTCTTTTCTTTTTCTTTGGAGAGTTTTTTCCTATAGGGTGCATGTGCTTGCCAGAAAGACAGAAAGAGAAGGAGAGACAGAAAGCGAGAAATCACCCCCTAGGGAGATGGCCACACCACAATCCCTTCTCTTCCATTCTCCTCTTGGGATCTTGGGCACACACGCACATGTGTCCGGCGTGAGCTTAAGCTACCAGGTCTGCGACTCAAACTTAGGTGGACTATGTGGGAGTCCAGTGACATAGCCATTATGCCAACTGCTGGTCCCTGAATCACATATATCTTTACAGTGTATTACGTTTCTTTTTCAAGCATTATTACCATGCATATCAGTCAAGACAAAGACATTACTATCCACATCATTATCATCAAATAACTTTTCATCATTTTTTTAGGTTATTATTATTATTATTTATTCTCATTTTTTAAAACAATCACTATATGTCATTTGACGTGTATAAAGAATTTGCCCAACATGAAATATTTCTCAGTCCAGTTGAGAATACTATACATGTTATCACCAACAGGTAATAAACCATTTCTGTGTCCCACTAATGTCATGACTCTATTTGTTCTCTTGCTATCCTTCTCTATACTCTTCCCTTCTACCACCCCACCACACGTCTTCAGCATCCTTAACTATTTTCACTGCTTTTATGTCCTCCATTATTTCGGTCTCTACCATAAAGTGCAGATAGTCAGTATATATTAAGTGGATACATACAATATCTTTCTTTCATATCCTGGCTTGCTTCACTCAGCAATAGATCCTCCATATTTGACCTCTTTCTATCGAATGCCAGGGTCTTGTTTTTATGGCTGAGTAGTATTTCATAGAGTATATGTGCCACACTTTTCCCATCCATTCATCTGTTTGTGGACATTTAGGTTGGTTTCATGTCTCAGCTATCATGAATAATGCTGCAATAAACATTGATATGCAAGTGCTTTTCCAACTGAGGGTTCTCCTGTCCTTTGAGTAGATACCCAGAAGTGGGATTGCTGGACGAAATGGTAGTTCTATTTGTAGATCTTTGAGGAAACTCCATATTGTTTTCCACAGTGGCTGAACTAGTTTACATTCCCACCAACAGTGGAGGAGAGTTTCCTTTTTACCACATCCCCGCCAAAACTTACCACTTTTCGTATTTTTAATCTTTGCCATTCGGACAGGTGGTATCTCATTGTGGTTTTAAGCTGCATCTCCCTTACGATGAGGAATGTTGAGGACTTCCTTATATACTTTTTGGCTGTTAATATGTCTTCCTTAGAGAGATTTTTGTTCAGCTCATTTTCCCATCTTTTAATTGGGTTAATCGCTTTTTTTTTTTTTTTTTTTTTTTTTTTTTTTTTCAGGTAAGCCGCTTGAGTTCCCTGTGTATTCTGGTTATCAGTCCCTTTCCTGAGATATATTTTACAAAAAAATATTTTCCCATTCTGAAGGTTGTCGATTCACACTTGTTACTGTGTCCTTTGCTGTGCAGAAACTTCTTAATCCGATATAGTTCCACTTGTCTATTTTAGGGATTATTGCCTGTGCTTTGGTAGTCCTATTTAAGAAGTCTTTGCCTACCCCAATGTCTCCCAGTTTCTCCAGTATTTTTCATGAGTAGTTTTATAGTTTGAGATCTTGGGTTAAGATCTTTGATCCATTTTGAATTTTTTTTTTTTTTTTGAGAGGTTTTTGCTATAGGGCGCGTGCGCTCGCCAGACAGACAGAGAGAAACAGAGAGACAGAAAGCGAGAAATCACCCACCCCCCAGGGGGGATGGGCACGCCGCAATCCCTTCTCCTCCATTCTCCTCTTGGGATCTTGGGCACGCACGCACACGTGCCCGGCGTGAGTTTTAAGCCACCGGGTCCGGGACACGAACCGCGGTCGACTACATGGGAGTCCGGCGACATAGCCATTACGCTAACTGTTGGTCCCTGAATTTATTTTTTTTAATGGTGACAGATGGGGATTCAGTTTCATCTTTCTGCAGCTGGATACCCAGTTTTTCCAGCACCATTTGCTAAAGAGGTTTTCCTTTTCTCAGTGGATTGACTGGTATCCTTTGTCAAAAATCAGTTGGCTGTTAGCTTTGGGGTTTATTTCTGGGGTCTCTATTCTGTTCCATTGGTCTTCATGTCTGGTTTTTTTTTTTGCCAATTCCATGCTGTTTTGATTACCACAACCTTATAGTATATTTTGGGTTCAGGGAGTGATATGCCACCCACTCCACTCTTCTTGCACAGGATTGCTTTGTCAATATGAGATCTTTTATGATTCCAGACAAATTCTATGATTGTCTTTTCTAGATCTATGAAGAATGTCTCTGGTATTTTGATTGGAATTGTGTTAAATACATAGATTAATTTGGGTAGAATTGTCATTTTGATTATGTTAATTCTTCCAATCCATGCATATGGGATGTCCTTCCACTTTTTTATGTCATTTTCAATATCTTTTTAAAGATTTTCATGGTTTTTTTTGTAAAGTTCTTTGATTTCCTTAGTTAGGCTTATCCCTAGATATCTTATACATTGTGTAGCTATGGTAAAAGGGATTTCTTTCTTCAGCTCTACTTCTTTCAATTTGTTGTTCATATAAAGAAATGCTCAGATTTTTGGATGTTGATTTTGTACCTGCCACTTTACTGTATTTGTTTATTACTTCGAGAAGTTTTTTCATGGAAACCTTTGGGTCTTCTAAGTATACCATCATGCCATCTGCACACAGATATTTTCAACTCTTTGCCTATTTGAATGCCTTTTATATTGTTCTCTTTTCTGATTGCATTGGCTAAGACTTCCAAAACTATATTAAAAAGTAGTGGAGAAAAGTGGGCAACCTTTTCTAGTACCAGTTTTTAGTGGAAAAGCTTTTAGCTTTTCCCCATTCAATATAATGTTAGCTATAGGTTTTTCATAGATGGCTTTATTGTGTTGAGAAATGACCCTTCTATACCAATCTTACTGAGAGTCTTAATCATGAAAAGATGTTATATTTTATCAAATGCTTCCTTTGCATCAGTTGAAATGATCCTTTATTTTTTATCTTTCTTTCTGTTAATATAGTGTATTACATTTATGGTCTTGCATATGTTGAACCACCCTTGCATCCCTGGGATAAAGCCTACCTGGTTGTGATGGATAATCTTTGTTATATGTTGTTGGATATGATTTGCAAGTATCTTGTTGAGAATTTTTGTATCTGTATTCATCAGAGATACTGGTCTATAGTTTTCCTTTTTCTGTCATGTCCTTATCTATTTTGGGAATGAGGATAATAGAGGCTTCATAAAATGAATTTCCTTCCTTTTGGATCTTTAGAAATAATTTGAGTAGAATAGGGATTAACTCTTCTGTAAACGTTTTGTAGAATTCAGAAGTGAAGCCATCTGGACCTGGGTTTTTCTTTGTTGGGAGGTTATTTATAACTGATTCAATCTTATGGTGTGTTATGAATCTATTCAGATTTTCTACGTCCTCCTGATTGAATCTTGGTAGATTATATGTATCCAGGAATTGGTCCATCTCCTCCATGTTCTCTTGTTTGTTGGCATAGAGTTGCTCATAATATGCTATAATGATGTTTTGTATTTCTATTGTGTCTGTTGTAATGTTGCCTGTTCATCACGTATTTGATTTATCTGGTTTCTTCTTCATTAGTCTAGATAATGGCATGTTAATCTTGTTAATCTTTCCACAGAACCAGCTTTTGCTTTCATTTATTTTCTGCATAGTTTATTTTCTACTTCATTTATTTTTGCCAGACTCTTCATGATTTCTTTTCTCCTGGCATTTTGTTGTTGTTTTTCCAATTCCCTGAGGTATGATGTTAGGTTGTCTATTTTCCATCTTTTCCTTATGTGCACTAATTGCTATGAATGTCCCTCTTATGACTGCTTTTGTCATGTCCCATAGATGATGGAAACTCATGTACTCATTATCATTTGTTTCCATACATCTTTTTATTTCCAACAATTTCTTCAGTAGAGAAATCATTCAGGAGGAGGTTGTTTAATTTCCATGTGTTTGTGTATTTTCGAGGGTGTTTCTTGAAATTATTATCGATTTTAATTTCATCATGGTCAGAAAAGGTGCTGGATATAGTTTCTATGCCTTTGAATCTGTAAAGGCTTGATTTGTGTCCTATCACATAGTCAATCTTTGAAAAGGTTCCATGACAGGGAGAGAAAAATACATATTTTGTAATCTTAGGGTGGAAAGTTGTATAGATGTCTGTCAAGCCCATGTGATTTATACTATCATTTAGGTCCTGTATCTCTCTATTTATTTATTTATTTTTGTCTAGAAGATCTGTCTAAAGGAAATAATAGGATGGTGAGATTCCCAAAAATTATAATGTTGCACTCTATCACTCCTCTTAGCTCCAGTAGTCTTTCTTTCACATATTTAGGTGCTCCTGAGTTGGGTACGTAGATATTAATAAGCTTTATGTCTTCTTGTTGAATTAGCCCATTTACTATTATATAATGCTCTTCTTTGTCTCTTCTTAGAGTCTTTATCTTGAAGCCTATTTTGTCTGAAATCAGTATTGCAACTCCAGCCTTTTTAAAATTTCATTTGCATGGAATATTTTTTTCCAGCCCTTCACTTTTAGTCTATGTATATCTTTATCCATAAGGTGTTTCTTGTAGGCAACAGATAGAGGGTTTCTTTTTATTTTTTTCCATTCAGCCAGTCTGTGTCTCTTAATTGGAGAATTTAATCCATTAACATTCAATGTTATTATCGATATTTCCAGACCTGTTCCTATCACTAAGTGAGCCATTCTCTTGGTTGTTCTTCATTCTCTTCTAACTGTCTATCTGACTTTTTAATTTTCCTGGTATAGCACTCCCTTCAGAACCTCTTGAAGAGCTGGTCTGGAGTTGGTAAGTTCTTACAGGTTTCATTTATCTGAGAATGTTTTTATCTTTTTTTCACATATGAAGGATAATCTTGCTGGGTATAGTATTCTTGGTTAAAATTGTTTTTCATTAAACACTTTGACTATATTTTCCCTTTCTTTCCTTGCCTGCATTGTTTCTGATGAGAGGTCCAATGATAGCCTGATGGGGTGACCTTTGTAAGTAACCACATTTTCCTCTTGCCAATTTTAATATCTTGTCTTTGTCTGTGGTTTTGGCCAATCTGGCTATGATGCACCTTGGAGAGGATCTTCTTGGGTTGATTCATTTGGTGTCCTATGTGTTTCTTGGGTATGGATAATTGAATGCCTCTCTAGGTTTGGAAAGTTTTCTTTCAGGATTTTATGAAATAAATTATCAACGCCCTTATTATTTTCTCCCTTTTCTGGAATACCAGTTCTCTGGATGTTGGGGCACCTGATGGTACCTAGTATTTCTCGTATGCTATCCTCATTTTTCTTGGTTGTTTTCTCAATCTTTTTTGATACATTTTTTGAGGTCAGAGGTTTTGTCTTCTACATTTGAAATTTGATCTTCTGCATGATCTAATCTACTTTGAATACTTTTGAGGGAGGTTTTAATTTCCTGTATCACATTCTTCATCCCTAACAATTCTGTTTGATTCATTTTTAAGGTGTTTATTTCTTCTTTCAAATCTTGAAAGGACTTCCTCATCTTCTGGAGCTCATTATCTCTTTTCTCTTGCATCTCAATTAGTTTGGTCACTACAAAAATTCTGAATTGCTTATCCGACATGTCCACGACGTCGATTGTGTTGTCTGTGGATGATGTGAAATTGATATTTTCCCTTGAGGGAGAGGCATTTTGTGGGCTGCTCATATTTCTTGTGCCTCTGTGATTGTTTCTAGTCATCTGGTGGTCTATACGTTCCTTCCTAAATTATTCAAGGTATCTCTGAGTGTTCAAAGGTGTGCAGGAGTAGGAAACTGGTGATCTCTCTTCTGCTTGCCTTTCTGTTGCTCACCAGTACCCTGCAACTGTTGTCACTGGTCCTGGGTGACCCGAAGTCCTCCCTGTTTCTCAAGAACAGGTGCATGTCCATCTGAGCTGCTGAGCTTCACCTCAGGAGTAAAAAACAAAACAAAACAAAACAAAACAAAACAGATCACGTGGTGCATGTGCACCACACCTTCCAAAACTCCAAAGTCCTGAGAGTCCAAAGGCGAGTGTGAGAGGTATGAGCCACAGGTCCTAGCCATTAGGGCCTGCAACCACAGGCAGCCTTCATATGATTCTATTTTGATTACAACAGAGAGGATAATATTGATCTTTAATTCCTATTTTCTTCCCTAATGGTACTGTGTTTCTATAGTAAGAGTTGCCTGAAAGTGAATACAGCAATATTCCCTCTATGAGTATATAAAGAATCTCAAGCACTTATCACCACAATATATTCATAATGCTTATTATTATTGAAAGTAAATTTGGAATAATATAATTTTAATATTTTAAGAAATGGAAAAAAGTATCTTCTGTGTGTATCAGTACTTTTAAGATAGAAAATGAAAGAAACTCAACTGAAACCAAATTAAGTAATAAAAAAAAATGACGGGTTCACATAAATAGGAAATTGAGGGCTTGAGTGGGCCTAGGAAATTTCTAAAACTCAAAATGCTATCATCTGCTCCATTTTTCCTCTCTCCTCTGTTCTCATTGCCTGTCTCTCCTACTCTGGCATTTGGGCCTCAGTTTCTCCCATTAGAGTTGAATCTCAGACACAAACAGAGGCAGAGTAAAGAGGAACATGGCCTCAAACAGTTGCAAACACAATCACTTCTCATTAAAAGTTCCAAAGGAAACAGATTTTCTCTTTGAACATACAGTAAACAATCCCAGGGAAGACTCCTAATTGGTTGCCATTGTTCACATGCTTCATGCTGGACCAATCAGCATGGCCATGTGGAAGGCTTTTGTTGGTTGGGCATAGAGCATGTGCTCACTCCTATAGTTAAGGCATGAGCACTATGATTAACGGGCCTCTGAACCACAGGCAGCAGGGACAAAGCATCTCCCCAGAGGGAATGGAAGTTGTAAATAGAAACTGATTGCTGTCCCATCCTGTCTTATGGAACATTTGGTCTCCTGGTGGGCATAAACCTCATGTCAGGGCCCTCACTAAGGTAATGTAGCCTTAATCATTTGAGATAACTAGGGATGTTGGTTAGAAATAGAGCCAATAGGGACCAGTAGATGGTGTAATGGTTACATTGCTGGACTCCCAGGTACTCGACCACAATTGGAGTCCTGGACCCAATGGCTTAAACTCGTGTTGGGCATGTGTGTGTGTATGCCCAAAATTCCAAGAGGAAAATGAAAAAGGGATTGCAGTGTGGCCATTTCCCCTAGGGGGTGATTTCTCACTTTCTGTCTCTCTGTGTCTCTGGTGAGCACACACACCCTATAGCAAAAAAACTCAAAAGAAAAAAGAAAAAGAAGTAGAACTAATAATCTTGTGTTGCCGGAGCCTAGTCTCCAAATTACACACACACAAAACACACATGTGTGAGGTTTAGGGAAAAATAACAAATTTAGTGCACCAAGTATATTGCAAACAAACAGACATGGCCATTATAAAGTACAAAGTGTATACAACCAGCAGGTGGCATAATGGTTATGTCGCTGGACTCCCGGGTTGGTGGCCACAGTTTGAGTCTTAGACCTGACTACTTAAAACTGACACTGGGTGTGCATGAATGTGTGACCAAGATCCTGAGAGGAGAGTGGAGGAGAAGGGATTGCAGAGTGGCCATCCCTCCTGGGGGGTGATTACTCACTTTCTGTTTCTCTGGTGAGCGCACACGGCTTGCAGGAAAAAAAAAAATCTCTCTTAAAAAAAAAAGAAGAAAGAAAGGAAGAAAGAAAGAAAGGAAGAAAGAAAGAAAGAAAGAAAAAGAAATGAAAGAAAGAAGGAAGGAAAGAAGGAAGAAGAAAGAAAGAAAGAGAAAAGAAAGTTTATTTATAATTCCTAGTGCCTATCTTGGGCCCTTCCCTGGAGAGAGAACCAACACCTGGTGGGAGGCCACACTTCCTTGTGAGCCCCTTCCCACAAATGTAACCCAACATTGGTCTTGAATACTCAGTCTTGACAAGGGTCTAGCTGGTCTGTTCCTTGTCTACTCACACTTCTAACATTTGATCTAAGTAAATTAGCAAAATCAGTGTTCTTTTGACAATGAAAGAGAAAAGGCAATTTCTCACTGTTCAAATAAAAGTTGACTTTTCTATTTCTTTGTTTAATATTTTTTTTCCAGTTCATAGAAACTTGTTTGAAGTTTTAGCCTCAAAGTTGACCAATCAATATGGCCTAAATCACTGGCTATAAAAACTGGTGGTAAGTTAACCATATGATAACAATCAAGATGGTGCCAGGCCAATCCTCAACACTGGAAAGGTTCTTTAAGCGTGTATTTGCAGCTGCCTTCTGCGTACAGCTCTGTCTTAAGTAGTTTCTGGTAGAATTTTATCCCTTTGTCTTCTGTATGATGGCAAATTATCCATGAATCTCTTTTCCCAGTGGCAGACTCTAACTTTCAGTTCTTAGATTCTGATAGAAGGCAAAATAATTGGATGAAACAAGACCCAAGGCCACTTTGGAAAGTTGGGCTTAAGCCAACATTATTTCCCTATGGAGTTTGTTTTTTAAAAACTTAAATAGCTATTGGGACCAGCGGTTGGTGTAATGGCTATGTCACTGGACTCCCATGTAGTCGACCGCGGTTTGAGTCCCGGACACGGTGGCTTAAACTCATGCCAGGAGGAGAATGGAGGAGAGGGGATTGTGGCGTGGCCATCCCCTCCCCCCGGGGGGGTGATTTTTCACTTTCTGTCTGTCTGTCTCTCTCTGTCTGTCTGGCGAGCGCACGCACCCTATAGCAAAAACCTCTCCAAAAAAAGAAAAAAAAAACTTAAATAGCTATTTATTAGTAACAAAATGCAAGATAGTAGAAAAGGTTATTGGACTAGAAAGAAGGAGTATAGATGTAGGTTTTTGTTTTAGTCTCACAGCTTTATTGAGGTATAACAGTCAGACAATATATGTGTATGTGTGTGTATATATATATGTATATACATATATATGTATGTATATATACGTACATATATATGTATGTATATATACGTACATATATAATTGGCAGGCAATATATATGTGTGTGTATATATATGTATGTGTGTGTATATATATGTATATATATGTACATATATAATTGGCAGGCAATATATATGTGTGTGTATATATATGTATGTGTGTGTATATATATGTATATATGTGTACATATATAATTGGCAGGCAATATATGTGTGTGTGTATATATATGTATGTGTATGTGTGTGTATGTGTATATATATATATATATATATATATATATATATATATATATACCATCACCATAATCAAGAAAAAGAACACACAAATCACTCCTGAAAGTACCTTACGGGATTTGATGTCTCTTTTTCCTCCTCCTAAAATGTGTCTAATTTTTCCCAAGGTAAATAAAAACATGATGTCTTTATAATTAGAAGCCGAGATTTTAATATATATGCGAAGCTAGAGAGAAGCTGACAGTGGGGTGACAACTCTTACAGAACTGACTTTTAGATTCCGGAGCAAAGCTCTTGGTTAGGCAGAGTACCTGCTCACCTTGCTGCAGGTCTACTAACTATGAAAGGATTTTTTCTTATTTGCCAAAGAGTATGGACACCCACCAAAGAGAGACAAAGAGAGAGAGTAGGAGAGAGAATAAGCGCCCCCCCCCAATAGGGGTGGTCGCACTGCAACCCCTTCTCCTCCGTTTCTCCATCCCGGTCAGATTTGGAGCATGCGTGCACATGCACCTTGTATGTTTTTCAACCTGCCAGGCCAGTACGTGAACCATCCTCAGGCATATAAAACCTGTCTCCCTTAACCACTAGTCTATAGGGCCAGGAAGATAGAACTTTTGGGGTGTGGGGGTGAACGTCCTTCAAGGATTTCTGAGCACTCGTCCAGCCTGACAGAGGTCTGGGAAGTCCACGTTACGACCAGATGGGGAGCGAAGTATGTCGACTCTTTGTACGCTTTTCAGAGTCACTGAAAAAGTTACCAGGAAGTGGGTGGCTTTGAAAACATTGTCCCCTGGCTTCTGAAGAATTCAACAAGACCTAACAGTCCCAGATAAAGCTCTAGGCATGTACTCAGAAACCGAAAGAAAGTCGGAGGTGGCGGAGATGGTGTGGTCAGATGCAGTCTGGGTTTGCATCTGGAGACCTCCCTGAGTGTGCGGTGCGTGCCTGCCCCCATCGAGGGCTGCAGGAGGCTGGGTGCACTGGTCAGCGAGACCCTGCTGTGGGTGTCTGTCTGTCTGCCTGCCTGCTGCTCATCACTTTCTTTCTCTTTTTCTATGTCTCTCTCACTCAAGAAAGAATTAAATACACTGAAAGAAAGAAAGAAAGAAAGAAAGAAAGAAAGAAAGAAAGAAAGAAAGAAAGAAAGAAAGAGAGAAAGAAAGAGAGAAAGAAAGGAGGAAAGAAAGAAAGAAGGAAAGAAAGAAGGGAAAGATAAGACCAAAGGAAAAATTCATCCTCCTCTGAGTCACTGCAGCTTCTGAGCTGGGTCCTCTGAGGAAAGTGCAGAATTAAGAAGCGTTCTGGCTCAGCGGGAGGAAGGAGTGTTCGCCAGACTGCCTCGCATCTGCAGTGCAGGAAATTATCCATCAGGTGGGAGAGGGTCACACTGCAATTCCATCCAGATGAGACAGGATCAACAAAACAAAACAAAGCAAAATGAAGTCAAGTGAGATGGGGGAGGCTAGGCGCATTTAGAAATGCATCGATTCAAACCCTTCTGGGTCTTAGAAATATCGGTTCCCTATTATTCCATCCAGAGCCCTGATTTACATCTCTTAGATTCCTTGGAATTCCAGGGGTGGGTCTAATGGAAGGGGGAAAGAGAGCGTCCATTGACTGGGGGCAGGGCTAGGGTATGTAATTGTTGCAATGGATTCAATATGACTGAGTCTAAATAATCCGACAGTTTCATCAGTCAGACTTGAAAGGGCTCTGACCTGCTCTGAGCCTCATCCCCTAAAAAGCACAGAGATACCAAGAGAGAATCTTATCAAGGGATTTTCAAATGCAGAGGAGATATGAAGTAGCTGACATAAGGCATGCACAAGATAGGGTCTGGAGGCAATCGGGCTGAACTCCTTTTTGTCTCCCCTACAGTTTTTGTCTTTTTTCCTAAAAGCTGATAAATATCTGTGCGTAAAAGAGTAGGAAATTCAAGAAGCATTATGTTTCAAAAGCAAATGGGAAACTGGCCCTGGTGCATGTGGAAAGCCCCTGTTCCTCAGCATGGCAGGGTGAGCAAGCCCTGGGTGAATTCGGAAATGGTCCCAAGGCCTGGCCATCAGAGGCCTCTGGTTTGGGGCAGGCTTGCCTATCCCTGCTTCAGGGACTCTCTCAAACCAGGGAGGGCAGGCACAGACACCCACCGTGAAGTCAGAAGCCTCTACGAGCTAAGCAGATATTTATTTCAGTTCTATGTTCCAGAGAGATGTGTAGGAACACGGCAGAGAGGAGGCTGAAGTACTGTTTCCTTCCCCAGGAGAGAGATAGTGAGATGTCAGGGAAAAGCCTGTTACACCAGGCGGTTAAAAAATCCTTCGCCTTTCTTTTACTTTTTTGCATTATAGTTTCCATTTTTGTTCATTTAAACTAAACTAAAAACAAACAAACAAAAACCGCTCTGTTAATGTTTCTCTTTTTTTATCGCCAGGGGACACGTGTACTCCCGAGAGAGAGAGAGAGAGAGAGAGAGAGAGAGAGAGAGAAAGCATGTCTCAAGGGGGCACAGTCACACCACAATTCTTTTTCTTCCATTTTTTCACTTTGTCAGGATTTTGGACACACACACACTCACATTTACCTGGTGTGTTTTAATTAAATTAAATTTATTTATTTATTTATTTTAGACTTTTTTGCCTTCGGGCACATGCACTCACTGGGGAGAGAGACAGAGACAGTGCATATGGTCATGCCATGATCCCTCTCCTCCGTTCTCCTCTCGGGACTTTTTGGGCACACATGCACACATACCGGGTATGATTCTCAAGCCACAGGGTCTGAGACTCAAACCATGCAGTCGGCCATGTGGGATCCAGCGACTTCAATCTCCACACCTCCTGCTGGCATGCTGGCCATAAACTTTTAGGTTTTTTTTTTTTTTTCTTCAGATTTTAAAATAAAACAAAAACAAGATTTCTGCCTTTGTAATTCTGTTTACAAAGTTCTCCATTTATTTCTGCCTTCCTTGTACAGATGGTGGCTTTTAAACAAAACTATGAACCGTGCTTCCTCAACCCTATTCTTAATATCTCTTTTAATTAAAAGAACAGAGGCAGTGAATAGAAGCAATGAGATTCGATTTGCAGAGGGAGACGGTTCCCTGCGTTTTTGCTTACTAAAGCTGTCTTGCTTTTGCTAACTTGTCACAGAGCATGACGAGTCCAGTGAAGCCCCCACATACACAAGGATGCCCAAACGCAAGCTGTTTCTTCTTCGCTTGAATGCTCAGACTCACGTGGGTCCCTCTTCTGTGGATGGAGCTCTGAGCAGACAAACCATCCTTACGTCGAGTCAAGCATGCTCTCCTCAGCACCTCACGTGCTGGCTGCTGTTGGCTTAGCTATCACAGAGCCCAGTCCAGGCCAGAATCTCTTTGTTCGGGGAGTGCTCCCCAGAGAACTGCACAGGCTGCTTACTCTCCCTACTCAGAAAAAAAAAAAAAAAAAAAAAAATGTTTTTCCACAGACTAATTCAAGTTGTAGGAACAACTAACCTCTCTGAATTCCAAGTCAGGGCATGTGTTTTGCACATGGGAAATCCAACTTACCTACATGGGACTCCTTCCGACAGCAGAATCGTAGCCACCAGGAAAACCTGCCAGTGTTAGAAATCCACCCTTCCCTTTGACATAAGTCTCAGGACCTGGGCATCTCACTCGGTTGAAACTTCCCAGTGCCCACTCTCCCTCCTTGGGTCGATGGAATTTGATTTGTCCTCCCTCTCTGCTGTTCCCATGCATCTCCCAAAAGTCCATGTGTTGGAAACTTAACAGCCATTGTAAGAGTGCTAAATACCAAGAGGGTGGAAACTTAATCCAATTACAGTACTACGAGGTGAGGCCATAGGGAGTGTTAGGATTAAGTCACCAGGGTGGCCTCTCCATGACTGAGCTCTGGTGGCCTTTTCCGGAGCTCACACACACTCTTGCCCTCTCACTCTGCAGAATCCTCACGAGCAAGAAGGCCCTCACCAGATGCCGCCCCTCTACCTTGACCCTCCAGAGTTAAAGCTGAATAAACCTTTATTCTTTATAAGTAACTCAGTGGTTTTCAATGAGAGGAACAGAAGAAATGGACCACCACACCCTCCAAATATATAATTTGGAGATGTAGATGCGGAGCCCATTGCCTGACACTCGTATGACGTAGGAGCTGCACCTGGCCGATCAGAGCAGTCCCTTCCTCTCAGCTGCAGTGACAGGCTCAAGAACAGGCACGTGGTTTAAACTCCACCAACACCCAGACTTTCCCTGGTATTGTCCAGAAGAGACACATTCTAAAGAGGTGGGCACACGAATCGTGAGCCTGGGACTTTTGGTTATCACTTTGAGCTATCATGGGTCTAATGTGCCTGGACGAAAGCAGCTCAGAAGGAAGTAGACCCCTACTCACTCTTCACGGCAGCGAGTTCCTAGGCTGACCCATGCCTGAAACTGGTATTCTCCTTAAACTCTTTCCCAAGCCAATAACCACCCCCTCCCTTTTCTGCTTACGCCCACATGAGTTGGGATTTTCATGGCTTGAGCAACATTTCTGAACACTGCAACTTCTTATCAGCCGATTATGGAAGGAGTGCTGGTCCGGGGTCTGGGTTGTAGCCTCAGCTCTGCTTACTTGCAAATCCTTGGGCTAGTCGCTGTATCTGTGTGGGCTTTCCTCATCTGGGAAAGAGGTTGCTGGGAGAGAGGAACTCCAACTATGTCTTCTGAGGCTGTAAGTCTTGGCCCTGTGATAACACTGTGTCAACACTTCAAGGTAATCTGGGGTTCTGTCTCCAATTGCCACCTCCACAACCCAATGACAAATGACACTGCTGTAATTGAAAAGTTGGAAGCCAAATCAAAAGGACCACAATATGCATGGAAGATCTAACAGATGGAGCAAGACTAACTCTAAAACATTGCAAGGATGTAGATTCCTCCGGAAGTGTGTTAATGAGGTGAGTAATATATTAATATGTTAACTGTTATAACTATTGTATAGACTAGTAATAAATATTTTGTTTTAAAAAGGTCTGCCACTCCAGTTTTGCTGAGCTGAAGTAAACGAAGATCCTGGTTATATCAACAGATGACACAGTATTCTGAAGTGACGCCGTCTCCCCCTAGAAGGGGACCAGAGAAGGTGGGAGGGAAGCTACTCACTCCTAGTCCTCCTTCCTCAGATCCCCAGGATGTACTTTGATGAATTAGCAATTCTCAGAACCTCAGATGTCTCAAAATGATCTTTCAGAAATACAAATCAGATTGTCTGATTCTCCTTCCAACCCTTCATTGATTGCCCAGCGCCTTTGGGACAAAGTTCATTGACCCTGTTGACATTAGCATATAAGCCTCATGTGATGTGAGCCCTACTTTTTTCTTTAAAATTTTTAGTTTTGAGGGTTTCATTTGTTTTTGTTTTTTTGTTTTGTTTTGTTTTGTTTTGTTTGTTTGTTTGTTTTTTGCTATAGGGCATGTGTGTTTATTAGAGAAAGATGGGGGGAGAGGAGGAGTTCTCACTCCTCTCAGGGAGGACGGCCACACTGCAATCCCTCTTCCTCCAGTCTCCTCTCAGGGTTTTGAGACACACACACACATGCCCACAGCATGAGTTTCAAGCCACCGGATCTGGGACTCAAATTGCAGACTCAGCCATGTGGGATTCAGTGCCTTAACCTCCATGCCACCTGCTGCCCTGAGTCTTGCTTTTAATTCCCTATTACAACAAGATCCCCTGGCACTCTCTCCTCATTGTGTGCCTTCTCCACACTAAGTAAACAGGTTGATGCATACGACACACTAAACATGTAGCACGATTCCCGGTGTTTAGGAAATGCTTACACATGTCGGCAGTCCCTGTTCCACATTGGTTCTCCTCACAATTCCATCATTGCTCGCACTGGGTCTTCCCTCTCCTTTTCTTGCTTTATTTTTATTTTTATTCATCGTGGCTGACCCTTGCAGAATGTATCTCACATGTTTCAAACTTCTAGCTAGTGGGGTCAGGCCAGGGGGAGACACTGGCAAAATGAGAGGAGGGTAAAAGAAAGGAGAAGCCAAGACACTCCTCTTTGCAGCCTTGGGTGGCTTTTGCAGCAGTAAGTGTCTTCACTGTTGTTCTAGCTCTTGCCAAACAGCTCTTGCCCCTTTTTTCCCCTCTTCCTGCTGATGTTAATCTCTGCATTGCTTCATCACCCCCCGTTTAATTCTCAGCCTGTCTTTCACCATACAACCAATCCTGCTTTAAATTCCCATGTTGTCAATGCCTGAAGAGGCGTCTGCTTTCCTGGGGAGAATCTGGTTCAGATGACACGCTCTCATACGCAGGCCAGTGTTTACGCTCGGCCCTCTGTATGTACGCTCCTCCTCAAGGCCAGCTCCTAGTCGTCCCATAAGCCCATGCTGGACGACGGCCATCACCCCTTCTTTGAAGCTGTCCACTCCAGCTTCTCTATCGACTTCTTCCTCAAGAATGAACTGGGTGTCCTCCACATACCTCTCTCATGGCTTATTCATAGAAAACTCTACTCCAGACTTAATTTTTGTAAGAAGAAGCACGTTGTCTTATTTAACACGGTACCTCAAACCTATCACACAGGAAATGTGTTTTTTGAATGACTAACGACATAATTAAAGAGATACTTTTCACATCCAGATAAAAATCATTGTGAACTATGCTGATAGAAGGCACTATAAATTACTCACTCAGTAATCATACCCCACTTTTCTCGCTAACAGAGCCCTACTTAAAGCTCTGATGTGCCTAGCCCTGGGAAGTAATGCTTTTCCCAGCAACCTTTGCAGCTCAAAGTGGCTGTGTGACAGTGCCACTTAGTGATACAAACAGAGGACTTTTGAGGAGTTGAGGAAAAGCCACTGCCAATTCCACTGTGTTCCCACCCAGTTTTTTTTTTAATTACTTTTAATTTTATTTATTCATTTACTTATTTTATTTTGACCAGAGAGACACACAGAGAGAGAGAGAGAGAGTGAGAAAGCAAGCCACCAGGTCCAGGACTTGAACCGTGGTTGGCTACATGGGAATGTTCAGCACCTTAACCACCATGCCACCTGCTGGTCCCCCCACCCAGTTTTTCATGTACTATCTAGAGCAGCTGCAGCTAACAGGGAACTATGAGGCTAGGAGACAATAACACATTCAGCACAGCAAAGCCAAAGGTAGAAGGAGTATGGGTCTCTATGACATCTACAGGTTTCTTGGTATGAGAGAAAAATAACTTCTTTCTTTCTATCCTATATCAAATGCCAAATGCACTCCTAATGGATAGAATATGGCGTTTGGGAATAACCTACTCTTGTTCCATATTATCACTCCAGATAAAGGACAGTACAATCACAATTAGATTATTCAATACCTGAGACTAATTTAGAGACTCCAGAGTAAGACAGTAGGAGGATGGGCATGGTGGGGTAGGCCATAGCACCCAGCTATCTGCTGAACAGCCATTTAGTGTTGCACTGAAAGTCACTTTAGAGGCAAACCAGTAGACTCTGAGGAAAAAAGCGTACCTTCCATAATATGGGTGGGCCTCATCCAATCAGCTGAAGGCCTTATGATGAAAAGACTGAGGTCCTGCAAGAAAGAGAAAACCCTTTTTGCAGACTGATTTTGGATTCAAGCTGCGATATGAACTTGTTCCTGGGTTTCCAGTCTGCTGGCCTGCCCTGAAGATTTTGGAATTGCCAGCTCCCACCGGGATGGGACCCAATTCCTTAATCTCTTTCACTAGATAGACAATAGATAAATGATAGATAGGTAGATAGATGATAGATAGATGATACATGATAGACAGATAGATACACACACCCTATTGGTTCTGTTTCTCTGCATAAACCTGACTAATACACAGGTACTTTGGGTGTAAAGAGACTCCGG
Source organism: Tupaia tana (assembly GCA_026018925.1). Lineage (NCBI taxonomy): Eukaryota > Metazoa > Chordata > Mammalia > Scandentia > Tupaiidae > Tupaia > Tupaia tana. The sequence continues at coordinate 48,644,738 of JAKSZU010000017.1, read as the reverse complement.
GAAAGGATAAACTTTGAATAAGAAGCCAAGAGCCCTTGCAATACATGCCCTAGTGGACATGATTAAGGATAGTCATTCCAAATTTTGTTAAGCAGGTTTATGCTTTTCCTTTTTACTATTTTAGAGAAAGAAAACCTTGCTTTATCATCGTTTTCTTTTTTGATCAGGGAGTAGCCTGCATTCCCTCAGTGCTCTCCTTTTCTCTGCACCCCTGCAAACTTGGGCCAGCAGCCAGCGTCTTCACAAGCTGGTTTTCTACCAAATGCAGACGGCAGACTCCTAGCCATGGGGTTTGCATTTATGCATCTCATTCTATCATCCAGGGGGTTTCTTTGTTGTTGTCAGAGAGACTGTAGCCCTGTCTTCTGTTGCTTAGAATAAAAGATTGTGGGATGGAGAGAACCTATCAACAGCAGTAAATTATTTATGCGATCAGATTGTAGCGGTTTACCTTCTGAGCGTCTTGCTGGGCTGGATCCTGAAAAACGACAGCACTTCTGAGTCCTGGAGTGAAGCCACATGGGAGCACAGATGTTAGGCTGGTCTTCCTTGTGCTTCCCTGAAGGCTGAATACGCTCCGATTGGCAGGCCTCGGGCACAGGAGACAACGCTGGGGTTTGACTCTGGCTCCCAGGTCTGCTTCACGTAAGGATCCTTTCTTCTGAGGCTGTCTCTGCCATCTCCTCCTCTCCTGACAGAGGGGCAGAGACAGAGTAGACAGAGAATCCCTTTCCCCCTCAAGTACCTTCCAAAGGCTTCTGGATATGTAGATGGGTAATTTAATCCAAAAAGCTAGGAGTCTCAACCTTCAGCCTGCTCTAACTGGCAAGCTAACAGCCCTTGAGTCAAAACCGGCCTGCATAGCCCACTCCAGTTAAAGAATGTTCCTGACATTTTAGAAATGTTGTTAACAATAAAGAAAAAACTAAAGACTATGTGAGGAAGGCCACATGTAGCCTGCAAAGCCTAGAAGACTTACTGTCTGACCCTCTGCAGAGCGCAGGTCCAGGATGTAGCCCACAGAACAGAGGTGTAGGCATCTGGGACAGAGGGCAGGAAAGTTGTGGAAAGAGGGTCTCGCCAGCCCTGTTTAAAAACCAACCAGCAAGAAAAAGAGACAAAGATAAATCCTTGAAAATTCGGGCTAGGATAACTTGTCTTCAGGAGATGAGGGCACTGTTGACAGACTTCCAGGGCCAGGCCAATGCCGAGCAGCCCGCCGTTACCAAGGACTCTGTCGGAAATGGAAGACTAGCTGTGTCTGCTACTGAGTGCTCACCTGTATCCGTCTCATGTATTTTATTTATCCTGCACCATCCCCACAGCAGCTCCAAGAGGGAGGTGAAGTTACTACTTCCATTTTGTGAATAAGTACCACACTTCTCAGAGATCAAATTGGTCAAAGATACGCAACTGACTGGGGGCAGAGCCTGGCCTCAGATTCAAGACCGACCCCAGAGGGTGGCCACCAGCCGGTGTGACGATCTGGCTCAGAGGAGGGTGGGGTAGCAGGCTTTCCGTCTCCAGTTCCATGGAAGGTTCCTGACTCCCCACATGCTCACCCAGGCTCCCCTGGCCTCCTGGTTCCCATCCCTGGCCCCAGCCCCTGCGGCCCACTTCCGCTCCTAACACCCGGCGCGGCGTGGGGGTGGAGGGAGACTTGGGCAGCACAGACCTTGCGCTGTATTATGCAACCGTGTAATACATCCCAGTCCTTCAGGAAGCTTGACACACTGGAAATATGTGTTTAGATTCCTAAACTCGGAGACATTTCAGAGCAAAGAGGATCTGGCTGCGTCCTCCAGATGGTCACAAATGGCTTTGCTCTCCCGTGTTTGGTAGGGTTGCAGCTGCCGCTGGAAGACAGCTGTTTACAGAGTCTGCGCGGGGAAGGGGCGGTCAATGTGGCGTCGCCTGCTTCTTTCTCCCTTAGGAAGGGAATGCAGTCTGATCTGAGAGTTTCCCATGTGAAGACTCATCCATCAGGTTCAGGAAGAAGTCTCCGAGGAGTCCCAGAGGGTTCAAAGCTCCAGCCCTGCCGAGCAGCAGCCTGGGATGCAGTGTGCCAGTGGATGTGTACTAGGTCCCTATGACTGCGGTCGCCAACAGTCACCATCCGGGTGGCTAAAAGCCACAGGGACAGTCGCTCACAGTCCCAGGGCCCAGACGCCTGGACTCAGGTGTGGGCAGGGCCACTGTCTGACTCCCTTTTCTGCTGCTATAATAGAATCTCACAGACCAGGTGATTTATAAACAATAGAAATTTGTTCAGCTAGGGACCAGCAGATGGTGTAATGGTTATGTCGCTGGACTCCCACACAGTTGACTGTGGTTTGAGTCCCAGACCTGGTGACTTAAAACTCACACAGGCACTTGTGCGTGCGTGCCCAAAATACTGAGAGGAGAATGGAGGAGAAGGGATTGCGGTGTGGCCATCCCCTAGGGGTGATTTCTCCCTTTCTGTCTGTCTTTCCACTGAGTGCATGCACCCTAGAGCAAAAATCTCTCTCTTAAAAAAAAAAAAAGGAAATGTACTCAGCTCGTGGTCTGGAGACCGGGAAGACAATGGGCTTGACCCCAGCATGTCGTGAGGGCCCAGACTATGACACCGAGGCAGAAGGTGGAGGCAAGCATGAGCGACAGAGAGCAGAGAGAGGGGCCACTTCGATGACAAACTCATCTAGTGATAACTAACCCACTCCCGAGGCAATGGAGCTAATCTGGTCATGAGGGCAGAGTCCCAGGATCTAATCCCTGCTTAAAGCCCCCACCTCTTCCACTGTTAGAATGGCAGTTCAGTTTCACCATGATGTTGGTGAGGTCACTGGGACCACAGCACGTTCCCTCCAGAGGCCCTAGGGAAGAATCCCGTCCTCGCCTTCTCAGCATCTGCTGACTGTCCTGGCCTGGGGCTCATCATTCCCATCCCTGCCTCTGTGCTCACGTGAGCTCCTCCTCATTTCCTGTGTCGTCACCGGACTGAGAGCCCAGCCAGAATATCCAGGATGAGCACCTCATCTCAGGATCGTTAATCATGTCCACAAAGAACCTTCCCTTCCTTTTTGCCCAAATGAGGTAACATTTGCAGGTCATTTTTTTTCAAAGAGATTTTTGCTATAGGGAATGTGCATTTGCCAGAGACAGAAAACAAGAAATCATCCTCCCCCAGGGGATGGCCATACTGCAATCCTTTCTCCCCCATTCTCTTCTTGGGATCTTGGGTACACACGCACATGCGCCTGGAGTGAATTTCAAGCCTCTGGGTCCAGAACTCAAACCGTGGTCAACTATATGGGAATCTAGTGATGTCATCATTACATCATCTGCTGGTCCCATCATTCTCGGTTCTGGGGATTAGAATGTGAACGTGTTTCGGGGACCATTCAGCTCACTGTGGGTGAGTATTGGAGAGTATGGGAGGCAGGAAAAGGAAGAGCCCAGGCCAGGAAAGTAACACAGGGATACTGCCGTCAGTCAAGCCAGCCCACCCCAGCAAGTTAGTCACAGTTTTTGGTCAAAGCGAAATGCATCATTTAGATAGCAGTGCGTATCACAGATGTATCAACTGGGCCAGTCCTGTCATACCGTGGCTCAGTGCTGTGCACAGGAGGTCGGATACCACATGGCCAACTGAGGTTTGAACTCCCGCAGCTTGAGAGTCACGTTAGGCACGTGCGTGTGCATGCTCAATATCCTCAGGAGATGGGGAAATGGAGGGAAGAGGACTGTGGCATGACTGCACCTCACTGGGGGTGCTTTCTCTTTTTCTCCCTGATAAGTTCACATACCCTCTGACAGTTATTTAAAAAAAAAAAAAAAAGATACAACAGCTTCACCAGTGCAGTTACTTGTGTCTATCATGTGATGAGAAGTTAGATATAGATGCTGTCCCATCATCATCGGGATCCAGGCACCACTTAGCCTTCGGCTCCTTCTCTATCCGCTCAGCCTTAGTTCATGGCTTCCATCTTTAATACCACCGTGAGTTCAGCCAGCTGTGGGAGCGTCAGCCGTCACGTCTCTGTTTCAGGCAGGAAGAAGGAGGAAGCATAGGAGGGCCAATGCGGGTGGCTGCTGAGCCAGCCCACCTAAGGAGAGCATAGGAGACACATGCCGTGCTGACGGCTCCTTGGCCAGGACATGACTCCTAGCTGCGAGGGAAGCTGAGAGACAGAACTGTGTGTGCGTACACACACATGTGCACATAGGTTTATGTAATCTAGCCGTACTACTGTACAGTCATCCCACAGTATCAGTGGGGAATGGGTTCCAGGACCCCCATGGATACCACAGTCACAGATATTCTATTCCTTATATATTAAAATATCGTAGTGTAACGTGCACGTAACGTACACACATCCTCCCAGGCACTTCAACTCTTTTCTAGCTCACTTACAATACCTAACACAATGCTAATACCACGTAAATGGTTGTTACACAGTATTGCTTAGGGAATAATGACAGGAAAAAAGCTTATAGACAATCAGTACAGATGCAGCCTCTGTAGGCCTAACTGCGAGCATGCGAGTACGCGTCAGCAACAAGGTAACATTTTCTATCCAAGGATGGTTGAATCCTAGGATGCAGAATCTGTGATACAGAGATTCAACTATACCAAATAAAATGGAGGGTCAGCTAGGACAATAGAAAGAGTGGATAGCAGGTAGCCAACACCCATGCTCTGCCTAAGGGCCTTAGGAGTCAAGCAAATCTCAGCACCCCTCTGCAGAGGTGGAGAACATGATCAACCCTCTGTCTTATAATATGTCCGGTGATGTCTTTGACTGAACCAATATACAGTGTATTCAGGGTGGGAAGATTAATTTGGCATGCTGCAATGATACACAGTGATCAAATGTAATAAAAAAAATCCATTTAAAAAAAAAGAAATAGCTCACATTAGTTTTGCATGCTCGCTCCATGCCAAGCATGAGACTTGGTTCATTACTATTTCATTAAACCTCACAACAGTCCTTGGGAGTTGAACTTATTATAGAATTCCCATTTACAGATGAGAAAACTGAGGCTCTGGGAGGTCAAGTAATTTGCCAAGGATTGCATGCCTGGAGAGTGGCAGAGCCAGGATGTGAACGAGATCCGTCTTCCCATAACCCAAACCCAGTGATGGCTACACGAGGCCATGGTGTCATGAGACCTTGTAGGGACCTGGGCGAGGACTTAGCTCTTCTGTAAGCACAGGGACTATGAGCATGGTGGCAGGGCTGCCCTATCTTTCTTTTTATGACATTAGTTTAGATGTGCAGGGCCGACTTGGCAGCTGTCTATCTCACTACTTTAAAAATATTTGCTTGTTTTTCTTTCCTGCATTTTTCCATTTTTTTGATGTCTTTGTTACATTCAGTCATTGCACATCTCTATAGCATACAGTATGTTTTTTCTTTCTTTTTTAAAAAATTTATTTATTCATTTATTTATTTTAATTTGACCAGAGAAAGAAAGACACAGAGAGAGGAAAGTGAGAAAGCAAGCTGCCAGATCCAGGTCTCGAACCATGGTCAGCCATGTGGGAGTGTCCAGCACCCCAACCACCACACTACCTGCTGGTCCCCCACAGTATGGTTTTTCAAATATGCATGCAGTATGTGACAATCAAATCAAGGATATTACCATATGCATCATTTTCAATAGAAAACTAAAATATTTTTCTATTTTCCCACTGTTCTTAGCCACAGTCTCCCACCGATGCATAACCCTTTGGGCCTTCCTTGCTGAAAACTGACCGATGGCTTGTGGGGTAGGGAGTGGACCCTCCTAGGCATGGCGTGCGGGCCTGGGGCGGCACTCAGCCAGGGACCCTCTCCTCCTGCGCGTGTAAGTACTCCATTTTCTTGCCTGCCTCCAAGCCTTTGTACCTACCAGGTTTTCGAGTTTTTGTTTTTCTGGAATGTTCGCCTTTCTCTCTGTTTATCTTAATTTCAGCTGCTTCCTCCACAACCCAAATCAAGAGTCCTTTCATCACGGGACCAGCAGTTAGCGTAATGGCTATGTCTCTGGACTCCCATGTAGTAGACCACAGTTCGAGTCCCAGACCCAGTGACTTAAACTCACGCCGGGCGCGTGTGCGTGCGTGCCCAAGATCCCGAGAGGAGAATGGAGGAGAAGGGATTGCAGTATGGCCATCCCCCCTAGGGGGTGATTTCTCACTTTCTGTCTCTCTTTCTCGTGAGTGCATGAGTCCTGTAGAAAAACCTCTCACAAAAAAAAAAAAAAACAAAAAACGTCCTTTCCTCACGCTGCCTTCCTTCTCAGACTGCCCTTGCTGACGATTCACTCTCCTCTCCTTTCCGTTTCTCTCTCCCTAGCCCCCTCAATTCTCAATATTTCTTCGGGTACCACTCACCCAGCCCTGGGTTGTCTCAAACCTTCGTCCTTACCACCTCAGTATGTTGTACGTATTTTAGGCAGCGCATGTTGAAGACCACAGGGGCATCTCGTCTTCTCCATGTCCTGAGTTCCCCGGCACGCCCATCACCTTACACTCTCCTCCCTCCCTCAGCTTCACAAGGTCCCAGTGTGCACAGCGCTGGCTCAGCGAGTGACGGATTCGTGTAAAAGCTCCTGCACGTACGTCGTGTGCACATGTCTGCGCTCTAACCCAGCTCCCTCAGCCGGGATACGGAGGGGAAGGGAAGTGGTCCTGCCGAGCAGGTGTGACTTACCTGGATGCGTTTTTCCTTGCTCCTGGGTCCCCTGAGCCGTGCAGCTCCCAGCGGTGCTCTGCACACAGGAGCTCAGCCGTGCCGAGGGACAGCAGGCCACGCTGGCCACGACCTCTCCATCTCAGCTCACCCCGTTGCTTGGGAGGACTTACATCAGCAATCCTGCGCCTCTCTGTGCAGGGCTGTGTCCAAACACTGGGCTCTCCTGCACTGACCTGGACTCAGCTCCAGGGAGACCACATCCTCACCTGGGAAGGGCAGCTCTGCCGGAATTTGCCCAGCTGGCCAACACTTCTGCATCTCACCACTCCCTACTGAAAGGACGCCGATAGAGTAGAACTTGGGGTGCCCTAGGAAGGAGGAGGCCAACAGTAGAGTATGACCCGGTGAACTGTGTGTTCCTGGACTCTGCTGCTGCGCGTGGAAGGTAAAGCTCACACCCACCATGGGCTCGCTGCCTCTCCCTACCTCTGCTCTCTGCCCTGAGCTTTGGAATTGGCCTGACAAATCAATACTGAGAGGAGCGTCGCTTGTTTTAGGCACTTTACTAACCCATGGAAGCGGCCCCCTGGATTCACAGTGTCTTCAGCTCCATTTTCAGTGAGTGCATTTAACAAGTTTGAAAAAGCACCCAAGTCCTACCCCATTCAGTGTTACCGAGGATAAGAGGGAGAGCAGATTTAAAGTGTGCCCGAGCTCTGCTCCAGGGCCCCTGCTGATTCCGCTATCAAGGCTGAGACAGTCACACACTGAACCGTGAATGCGACATGTGCCACATTCCTAAGTGGAAAAAGCCCCCGGTCTCCCTCTGTCTACTGGATCAGACAGAGCCTCGGGCTCCCTTCGAGGTGCTGGACTTGGGAGTGCCTAGTCTTCTTCCTCATCTTTGGATTCCCCAACGCCTACACTCAGTTCCAAGTCCTGAAGAGTCATTTGCAGAGCCCATCCCCACCGCTCTATCCCATCACCACCAGGACTCCAGGTAAGACACCTTTGTCCTCACACCTGGATCATGAAGGAGATTACATGACTGTTGTCTTCACTTGGCCTCAACATCCTACACGCTTTTGGGACCAGCAGTTAGCGTAATGGCTATGTCACTGGACTCCCATGTAGCTGACCGCGGTTCGAGTCCTGGACCCAGTGGCTTAAACTCACGCTGGGCACATGTGCATGCGTGCCCAAGATCCCAAGAGGAGAATGAAGGAGAAGGGATTGCGGCGTGGCCATCCCCTCATGGGGGGGTGATTTCTCGCTTTCTGTCTCTCTGTGTCTCTATATCTTTCTGGCGAATGCACGTGCCCTATAACAAAAACCTCTAAAAAAAAAAAAATCCTACACATTTCTATCCCCCATCTCTTCTCCTCACCCTCACCTCCTCTTCCTCACCTCTTGGCCTTGCCCAGCTTGTGCCCTCTCTCTTTCTCATATTGCTCACTCCTCCTCTCTCTATTGAGAAATAAATCTTGTCTGCAGATTTCGGTGAGTGTTTACATAGACTTGCACCTGCACCACCTACCACCACCCAGCCTGTCACGATGTACGGTATTCCCAGCACCCCAGCAGGTGCCTTTGTGGCCCCTCTCTGCTGGTCCCTCCACAAGGGTAACCATTATTCTGGCCTCAACTGATACCAGAGATTCCTTTTGGCTTTTTTTGAACTTCCTATGCATACAGTCACGTCATAGGGACTCTTTACATCTGTTCTATTGTGTTTTGTATTTCTTTCCGTTTCGATCTCTGACATTCATCTGTATTATTCATAAAATATCAATATTTCATTTTTCTTTGCTATGTAGTATTCTATTATTGCATAAATATGCCAAATTTATGTCATTGCTCCCCCCATGGTCATTCGAGTTGCTTCATGCCTGGGGCCATTACAAACACATCTTTTTACCCAAGTCTTCGTATGCCCTTAATGTCCTTCCTTGTCAATTTTCTGCTCTGGTTTTCAATCCCCCCCCCCTTTTCCCTTGCTTCTTCCCCTCAGCCAGCATACATGGCCAGGAGTCTTCTCTCCTGAAAGGAAAACAACCGCCGTCCCCCCTCCAACCAGAGCCCATTTATTCATCACTTTTCCCAGCTCCTGCCCCGGTTCACCAGTTTTCTGGTTAGAAGTGTGGTGGAGGGACCAGCAGTTAGTGTAATGGCTGTGTCACTGGACTCCCACGTAGTCGACCACGGTTCGCGTCCCGGACCCGGTGGCTTAAACTCATGCAGGGCACATGTGCGTGCGTGCCCAAGATCCCGAGAGGAGAATGGAGGAGAAGGGATTGCGGCGTGGCCATCCCCCCTGGGGGGTGATTTCTCACTTTCTGTCTCTCTGTCTTTCTGGCGAGCGCACGCGCCCTATAACGAAAAACTTCTTCAAAAAAAAAAAAAAAAAAAAAAAAAGAAGTGTGGCGGAGCCCTGTCATCTCCGTTCTGCAGTCCTGTGTGAGGCACAAACCCCACGGGCAGTCCTGACTTTCCTTCTCTCCCTCGGCCCCTCTACTGGCCCCTCTGTCCCCCACTCTCACCCTAGGCCTCTCCCCTCCACAGGAGCTAGTGATGAAATGACCGCCGGGCTGCCCTCGGGCCTCCTCGCCTCTCTGTCTGCAGACCCAATCCTGCCCTCCCACGTTGACTGCTAATATTATTAGTGTTACCTCCTCCCTTCCCTCAGCTGGAAATAATCCCCACTCCTCAGGCGCTTGCTGTTTGTCATCTGAACCTCCTTCACGGCACTCACCGCTGTCTGCCTCCCATTACGGTTGCCTGGGAGCATGTCCCATTACGAGGCTGAGCCTGGGGTCTGCGTGAGTACGAGGTCTGTGTCTGAGTCATCTCTGACTTGTCCCAGCACCTAGGACAGCTGTGGCACTGAGAAGACTTACTAGCGATGATTGCTTCTTTACTGGTATTATGAAATGCCACCACTGAGACATCTGAAAAGTGTGACGCTAATGCTTGAGGTAAGGAACTGTTTTTTGCCACCAGATCAGCATAGTCTTGAGTTGGCAAGCAAGTCAGTCCCTGAGTGTGAGGGGCGTTCGGGACTACTCAGGCCATGTAGGAGAGGGCTACATGTGGTACGTCCATACAATGGAAAGGAGCTATCAAGCCATGAAAAGACATGGAAGGACCTGAAATGCTTAGTACTAAGTAAAAGAAGCCAATCTGAAAAGGCTATGTGCTTTGTGATTCCAAAGATAGGACATTCTGGCAAAGGCAGAACTATGAACACAGTCAAAAAAAATCATGATATCATGGTTGGCAGAAGTTAGGGAGAAGGGAGGAATTAATAGGTGATACACAGAGGAGTTTTAGGGCAGTATGATAGTAAAATGGTGGCTACATATTATGATGCATTTATCAAAACTTATAAACTGTGTATCACCAAAAGTGAACCCTACCTCAAACTATAGACTTTGGTTGACAATGATGTGACCGTGTTGGCTCATCAATAGTAATAGTAATAAATGTCCCACTCTGATGAGGATGTCCAGTAGAGGAGGTGATGTGTGGGGAGTGGTACAGGAGGTATATGGAACACTCCGTACCTTCTGTTCAACTTCGCCACAAGACTAAAACTACTCTATTAAAAAGTCTATAGAGTTTTTAGAAATCCCAACCATCTTTCTTTTTCTTCCCAGAAATGTCAATGATTGCTAATTATGAGTTTTATCTTGAAGACTACTTCTCAAGCATATTTGTAGCATATTTTCCCCCTGCCCAAGAATGAGGGCAACTCATTTTCCAAAAAGCCAAGACTGATATTCAGGTCATTCAATAAATAATATTTTTAGATCACAGGTGAAACTAAGAAGGCATTGAACTAGCATTTCTTTTTGACATGTTTGTTCTGGACACACAGAGAAGGCTGCCCTTTTGCTGGTGGTCATTGGAAAGGAGAGTCATTCACGGCCTAGCTCTAAAGGGCATCCCCTGTAGGGAATGGAAGGGCCCACACATGGGTATTACAGAGAAGGCTTGTTCCCCAGCGGGTGTGAGCTCCCTGGCTGCTGGCAGAGTCCTGCAGGGTGTTCTAGGGTGGAAAACGCCAGTGTTTGGCATCCTAAAGGAATGTCATACCCACCTAACTTACAGTAAATCATGAGTTTGGTTAGATTGTTTACATTTCAAGACCAAGAGGAAAACAAGAGGATCAAGTTGGTTTTTCTGATTACACCTTGGTGCACACAGACAGAAATCAAATAGAAAAACCTGTTGGCAGAAACTAAGAAAAATATCAGGATGTAAAACAGACCACGAGGCATCACAAGATTCTGAAAGGCTGAGGTAGCTGCAGCCAGCCAACAGGGTCTATTCAATGCCTGCTGAGTGATTTCCTCTAAGTATTGCAGTCTTCTACAAGGTTGAGTCAGGACTGATTGAGACTTCTTTTTTTTTTTTTTTTTTTTTTTTTTTTTTTTTTTTTTTTTTGCCAGAGGGTGCATGTGCTTGCCAGAGACAGAAAGAAAGAGAGAGAGAGAGAGAGAAACAACACTCCCCTGCCCCCCAACAGGGGATGGTCAAGTTACTATCTCTTGCCCTCTATTTCTCATCCCATCAAGATTATGGGCAGGCATGCACACACGCCCCATGTGTGTTTCTCTGTGTGTCTTTTTCAAGTGTTCAGACTAGGATTCGAATCACAGTTGGCCATGTGGAATCTGGCCTTCCAGTGCATAAAACTTAACTACCGTGCTATGGGGCTAGCCTTGTTGGGCCTTTTAACTTACCAGAGTGGAACATTTATTACTATTATTATTTTACTTTTACTATTACTATTGATGAGCAACATGGTCACATCATTGTCAATCAAAGTCTATAATTTGAAGTAAAGTTCACTTTTGGTGATACACAGTTTATAAGTTTTGATAAATGCATCATAATATGTAGCCACCATTTTACTATCATACTGCCCTAAAACTCCTCTGTGTATCACTTATTAATTTCTCCCTTCTCCCTAACTTGGTACCAACATATTTGGTACACATTCACCAAATATGTTGATCAACACTGTGAAGCAAGTGCAGTTATCTGGGCATTCATTGTCTCTCCCTCCCTTCTCAGGTTCCTCAGTCCAGTGGGGACACACTGTTAGCATCACTAACACAGAGTGGAAATGGCCTGATGGACCAACTCATGTAGAGAAGTTAATGAACCCAAGACTAAATGAATGTATTGTCCTCTGTATTAGGTTGAATGGTTGCTGCTCAAAGATATGTCCGTCTTAATCTCTAGAACATGTGAATGTTACCTTATTTGGAGCAAACAAAACAAAAGAAATAGGTCTTTGCAGATTTAAGTAATGATCTTGAAATGAAGAGATCATCCTAGATTATCTGGATGGCGAGTGTCTTTGTAAGAGACAAAGAGAGCAGAAGGTAGGTGGGTGCGGAAGAGGTCATGATGTGAGCACAGGGAAAGACTGACATGATATTTGACCATTTTCACTGGCTCTCCTTGTATTTAGGCCAGAACTGAAGACATTTCACAAAACATGGAAGGAACTTTACAATCTTACTTCAAACTATCCTGTTGGCTAACTTGTCACTTTTCTGTTCTCACCTCCTATTTCTCGCTAGATTCCTCCTCCACCACTACCACCCTCAAATTCTGCAGGTCTCAAGGACACCAAGTTCTTCCAGGCTTCAACCTGAGTAAAACTGAGATAACCAAGAAGTCCCAGCATGCCAGTCTCTTCACCTGCAGCACCCCATTTCTCCTCCCTTTACTGTATAATTTTTGTGGCAGAAATGATGCTTTGTGTTTACCAAACCATTTCATTTTCCTCCTGAGAACACTGAAAGATTACATTTTCCAACCCTGTGCATTTGGGGGGTGTGAGGAGTCTATGTTTAGTTCTGGCCAGTGGTACCTGGGTGGAAGTGATGTGCATCTGCTCCTGATCTGGCTTCCAAAATATGATAAGAGGATTCCCTATACTCCATCTCTTCCTTCACCATCTGATGGCTGTATGTAGAAGACTTCAAAGTCCCAGAGAGCTTTTCAGCCAGAGTGAAAGGATTCTGGGTCCCAGAATTACTGTATAGAAGACAATACACTCAATCCTCAACTAGAAGTGAGAACTAAATGTTTAATTGTGTTAACCACCAAAATAGGACTGTTCGTTTCAGTGTTATCCTATCCTGATTGATTCGTTCATTCTTTTTTCTAATTTTTTAAAAATTAATTAATTTACATTCATTCACTGAGCATTGTCACAGCATACAAAATGTGATTTCCCATCCAGAATGCATATGCATATATATATATATATATATGTGTGTGTGTGTGTGTGTGTGTGTGTGTGTGTAATTTCTCCCTCTTTCTCATCTTATGCCATTCCCACCCTTCTCCCACACTATCTTAGGTGTCCACAGTTGTTTTCCATTCCTTCTCCCCCACATTTTATTGATTCACAAAATTGCTTAAATAATCTAACTACTTTCAATAGCAAGCTCTGCTGATACATATATATCTATGAATACATGTCTGACTTTAGGCATGAAACTCTGAGTAGAAAGAATATACTATAAGGTAGTGCCTAGCTGATGCTATATAGGTCACTACAGTCATTAATTATGTGTTTTTACTATATTTTTTAATTTCAAGAAAAGTATATTTAGCTTTAATAGATCAAAGAAATGCTAAGGAAATATGCTTAAAACTTAAAGCCAGAAAACAGGTTGGGATTCTGTTCAAATAGTAGGTACATGAACCTATTGGTAGCTCAAGACAAGACAAAAATCCAGAGAACAAAGTCTAGAAGAAAATCAGCAATGTTTTAGTCAAAAGTTGTAAAATTCTATTTCACCAGTTCAGTCTCATGTACTTAATCTATCTTCTGTTGTGGTTTGATTTTCCCAGTTAAATTCTGGGATATAATATCCAACTCCAGACTTGTCCTTACAATTAAATTGGTCATTTTCTTAGTTTTTGAACTCTTATTTCTGTATGACTATATTTAATTTCCCTAGTATAGCACTCCCTTGAGAACTTCTTGGAGATCTGGTCTGGTGTTGGTGAATTCTTTCAGGTTTTGTGTAACTGAGAATGTTCTTGGCTTTTCTTCCCATATGAAGGATGATCTTGCTGGGTATAGTATTTTTGGTTGAAATTGCTTTTCCCTTAACACTTTGAATATATTTTCCATTCTTTCCAGGACACTTGCATTGTTTCCAATGAGAGATCTGCTGTCAGCCTGATGGGATATCCTTTATAGATAACTTGATCTTTCTTTCTTGCAAATCTTAGTATCTTGTCTTTGTGGTTTTGGTCAATCTGGCTATAATGTGTCTTGGAGAAGATCTTCTTGGGTTGATTCTATTGGGGGTCCTTTGTATTTCTTGGGACTGGATCTTCGAATGGCTCTCTAGGTTTGGAAAGTTTTCTTCCAGGATTTCATGGAATAGATTGTCAATGCCCTTATGAGTCTCTTCCCCTTCTGGGATACCAATTATCTGAATGTTTGGACATTTGATGGTATCTAGTATTTCTCATATAGTATTCTCATTTTGGGGGAAATTTTCTCAGTCTTTGTGGTGGATTTGTTTTTAAGCCAGTGATTCTGTCTTCTATGTCTGAGATTCTATTTTATGTATGATCTAGTCTGCTTTTAATACTTTCAAGGGAGGTTTTGACTTCCTGTATTATAGTCTTCATCTCTAACAGGTCCATTTGATTCTTTTTTATAGTGCGAATTTCCTCTTTTAGATCTTGCAAGAATTCCCTCACCTCCTGGAACTCATCAGCTCCTTTCCCCTGCCTCTTCAGCAATTCATTGTCTCTCTTTTCTTCGATCTCTGTGAGCTTTGTCACCATAAAAATTCTAAATTATTTATCTGACATTTCCATGAATTTTATCATACTGTCTGAGGATGAAGATGAGTTATTATTTTCCCTTGGAGGAGAGGTATTTTCTTATTTTTCCATATTTCTTGTGACCCTGTGGTCATTTCTAGTCATCTGATGGATGGTGCTTTTCATCCTAATTCTTGAAGTTCAATCTGAGTGTTCAGAGGCGTACAGGAGGAGGTGATCTGAAATCTCTTTTCCGTTTCATTCTCACTCCTTGTGCATCAGAATCAGTGGGAATAGAGGTATGTCCTGATCCTAATCGTATTCAGATATTTAGATCCTGTTCACTTGGACCTGTCTAGACACTTAATGTGTAGGAGCTGAGAAGCCAATGAGTAAAGATAAAGAAAAAGAAAAGAATTAGAGAAAAGGAAAGAAAACATAAAAGGAAAAGAAAAAAAAGGATAATAAGAAACTATAGATTTTAATTTTAAAGAGCAAAAATTGAAAACTGCACAGCATGCAAGTGTGCTGCGCCAAAACAATATTTCACAGCTGAAGTTCAGGATCCATGTGGAGATGGGCCTGGGTTTGTGCCTTTCCTAAACAGAATGGGAAGAGGCACCTATTAGCAAAATTAAGGTGCTTAAGAGCCCAGAGCATACTTTACCTTAAAAGAATTTAAAAATTAAAAGACTCAGGGTTACACTGAGAGACAGAGAGAAGTGGAGAGAAAGAGACAGGTAACACTACCCACTAGAAATAAGTGAGGAAGAAGTCTCAGCAGAAAATCTTCATTTTAAGTCTCTGAAAGCAATATTTCACAACTGAAGTTCAGGATCCATGTGGAGATGATACATTCATTCTTGAACAGCAACTGAGTATTAGTTTCTGTGAGTTGCCCTCAACTCTCCTAGAAGTGTACAAAAACACTAAATGTCATTATTTTTTAACTGTATTTGTTTATTTATTGAGAGAGAGAGAAAGACAAACAGTCTCAAAAGCATCTCATTCTGTGATACATCCCTCAGCCTTCTCAGCCAGTCAGGATCACGGGTATGTGGGTGTGCCCAGCAAGTACAGGTGGACCTAAGAACTGAACCCCAATCTTCCATATAATCTCAGCATTGTACAACGGCATGCTACGATTATGCCACTGTGGCTGGGCCTACAAGTGAATTTTAATGATAGAATTAATAGAATAATAATATAGACTGCTTGGAAAATAGTTGCTTAAAATCACTTTTAGGGTCAACTCCACAAGGCAATGGTAATGCACTGCTCAAGAAAAGCCAGATCCCACATGGCAACTGCAGCTGGAATCCCCAGCCCTGTCACAAATACAGCCCTTTGGTTATTTACTATCCTTCATTAAATTAAAAAAGGTAGAAATGAATTCATATTTTCACTTACTTTCATTTGATTACTCATTAAGTTAAACATTTCTCTATATGACTGTGTGTTTACATTTTTAATTTGGTTATATTATCTGTTTAGGTCTTTTGCATAGTTGTCTATTATTTTATTAAGCATCAATCTATTTCTTACTTATGTGAATATTTTAATAAAAGTATCAGCATTTTGTCATATAATCTATAGCTGTTCAAATTTATTCCCTCAACAAATATTTCTTGAGCACAAATATTCATTGTGTCAGGCACTGTCTATGCTGTGGACACTGCGATGAACAAACTGAATGAAAATGTCCCTTTCCCCCTATTTCATCTTACTCGTTATATAGTAATCATTTATCTCACCCCTTCCAAGTACACTGTGAGCAGCTAGAGGGCAGGGATGAGATTGTAGCTTATTTTTTTGTCACCCTTCATCACATGCTTGTTACATAGAAGATGCTCGATGCTGATGACAGTGCAAAATGTCTGAAATGTTTCTAGCTCCCTACTGTCTGGGCATTTGCTTGCTTATTGCTTTGCATCCACTACAATAAAAACTGGTTTTCTCCTGCCACCAACCTAAGAAGCATGCTGACTTCGTGATCTGGCCGTATCTGGGAATGCTTTTTACAACACTCAGCCCATCCCAACTAACCCACTTCTTAAATTTTATGTGCAGCCTTCCCCAATTATGAATAAATGAAACACATAAAGGAGTGTGTTTAGGATCTGCCGCTCTCCGAGGCAGGAGAAAACTTTGTGACATAAGTGACAGTCACTGGTGAGGACTCCACTTCCTGGAGCTACTTTTGGCAGGCTGGCCTGAGTCGGCGGCCGCGCGTTGGCAGGTAAAACCCCGCAGGCTGGCAGCACAGCAGGCGCGGCAGCTCTGCCACTTCCAGGAGGTTGCTCTCACACCAGCTACGGCCAGAGAGGAAACGAGGCTTTCCGCACGGCCCCACTTAATGCAAAATGGTTTAGAATGGGGCTTATTTTAAATGGACCATCTGGTTTAAATTCATGCACGAAAACGGGATAAATATCAAATCATCTCCCATCCTCCTCCTAACATCAAAGCCATCATCATCTTTTCTTGCACCCCTTGATAATGTAAATACCAAAGCAAAGTTCTTTTGTTCTTCTTCCCCAGGAATGTTCAGACCAGGAGGCCTCATTCTAAGTCTGGAAAAAGACAATCTTTACACGAGACCTTGAAACTCTCTCTGTAAGTCGATAATTCTTATTTTCTGGAAATTGTGAGCACTTGCTTAGTTAACACTCAGTGGAAATTAAACCCAATGACATAACCATATTATGTAAATAACGCTTCGGAATCCTATGGTATTTATGTTTGGGATAAGCTTTTTATAGTCCTTTTTCTTTACTATGTAGCAAATAGCAAATGGCTTCTTAACGTTTCAAAAAAACTTAAGCCCTGCACAAAACAGTCCAGGGATGCATTTGGCAATCAAGAGGTTATTTTATTATTTGACCCTTATAAAGAGATGTTCCCCACTGTTGGCCCCACATAGTTCTCCCCTTGAGAAATCATCTTTTGAGTCAAGAAGAAACTCGGCTCTCGAAGAGGAAGGAAATCGGCTCTCGAGGAGGGCCACAGGAACGCAGGACAGGACCCATTCCAGTTTGCCCAGCAGACTCACCCCAAACACTTGCATTCCTATTTCATTTTACAGGAGAAACAATACCCAGACAAGCCTCCATCCTTCCTACTTATAGTTCAATCACTTTTTATACCCCTGTAATGAAGCAGGTCAAGCAAGAGAGTATTTTTCGGTTTTTGGTCATACATAAGCTCTCTTCTCCAAACCTCCACGTTCTGATTCACAAGCTTGAGAGGCAAAAGATCTTTAGCTCTTCTTCCATCCTGAAAGTCCTCTGCAGAACTTCAGGCCAATGGGAAATCCAAGCATTTCTTCATCGTATCCCACGATCTGTTGATGTCTTCCGATATGTCACAAGTAAAGGTCCAGCTTTTCCCATTTAAATGGGCGAGATTTAAAAAGGGACATTTGGATGGTACATGGTAGGAAGCAGTAAATAGCTTTAGGGAAGAGGCAAGGTTATCTTGGATTTATAGGTCTTGCAAATATTTATGCAAGGTGCTCAAAAGTAGCATCTCTCTTTCTGAAAATTATTGACCAAAGTGGGCTTATGCCATTACTTTGTAAGTAAATATTGCTATAACATTCTAAACAGATTTATTAGGCCTGTCACCAGCAACCAAATATTTATGTAAGCACCAAGAGCTGAAAAGGTGGTTTAAGGAGACTTTTAACCACAGCTTTCTAAATGTTTAAGGTAACATCCTGTCTCTTTGAAACCATCCCACCTAGCCATATCATGGTATTTATAAGAAGAAGGCAACATGTTCAAAGTGATGCATTATTTCCTGCTGTCCAAAGGTAGGCTTCTGTCCTTTTATGATAACTAAACAGAAAAAAGTGAAATGCTTTTGGAGCAATCCTTCTAAGTAATTCCTGTGATGAAGTCACCCAAAATGTGACTCTTAGGAGTTGAGGAAGGGAGAAAAGATCTCTTTTATGGCAGATATAAATAAAAGGGAATCGGGACCAGCAGTTGGTGTAATGGCTATATTGTTGGACTCCCATGGAGTCGACTGTGGTTTGAGTCCCAGACCCAGTGGCTTAAACTCACACTGGGTGCATGTGCGTCTGTGCCCAAGATCCCAAGAAGAGAATGGAGGAGAAGAGACTGCGGTGTAGCCAACCCCCCTGGGGGGAGTGATTTCTCACTTTCTGTCTGTCTTTCTGGCGAGCGCACGTGTCCTATAGCAAAATAAATAAATAAATAAATAAATAAGAGGGAATCGTGTAAATAATGTGATTAAAGCCCAGAAATATGTTTAATAGATGTATTCATTTCTTTTCATGCTTTAATTTAATTACTAAAGGGCACATGTACTTGTAAGAGAGACAGAGAAAGAGAGAGGGTGAAAGCATACCCCAACAAGGTGTGGCCACATTGCGATTCCTCTCCTCCACTTCTCCATCGTATTGGAAACAAAGACATGCATGTGCACATTCTGGGCACGCATATGCACATTCTGGGCACGCGTGCACACATTCTGGGCACGCGTGCGCATATTCTGGGCACACATGCACTCATTCTGGGCATGCATGCACACACACCTGGCATATTTTTCAAGCCACTGGGGCCAGAATTGAAACAACTATCCTCCAGGTGGGATCTGCCACCCTTTAGCACTATACCGTGGGTTGGGCCCTGCGTTTATTTTTTAATCAATCTACTTTGCTTTAGAAGTGCCTCAATACTAATGATATTTGACCCCCAAGTCAAGTCTAGCTGCGCAAATAAACTGCTCCTGTGTTCAAGGGCGTGTGCACACCCACATGTGCCCCACTGAGTAGATTCTGGGCTTTGCTAAGGTCTGACCGGTCCTGTTTGCTTGTGGTACTGCTGGGCTTGATATCAAGACTCTTTCTGTTGCAAGTGAAGGAAACCAAACTTGAATGAGCGTAAACAGTAAAGGCCGTGAATTGACTTCTGTGATGGGAAGAGCCAGGAGATACATTTTCAGGCACAGTTGGATTCAGGTGCCCAGAGTTGCCAAAATGCTTCAGTTTCCTTTCCTTCATATTTACTTCACTGTTGAGTGGTTTTAGCTACTGGAGTGACCAAGATAAGACCAGTAGCTCCAGATCGTTATCCACCGGCACAGCACGCTGCAGACAGAGGGCACGTCCGGGTACACACGCTGTTTTCTCCACAACTGTTGTGACTTTACGTGGCTTACCCTAGAACCAGGAATATCGTGTGACAGGTGCATGTACAGTCAGTTGTGATGTAAACCCATCAATTAAAAGAGGGGAGAAGGAGGGCCAGCATGTGGTGTGCTGGTTAAGGTGCTAGACT
This sequence comes from Tupaia tana, assembly GCA_026018925.1. Taxonomy (NCBI): domain Eukaryota; kingdom Metazoa; phylum Chordata; class Mammalia; order Scandentia; family Tupaiidae; genus Tupaia; species Tupaia tana. The sequence continues at coordinate 48,624,958 of JAKSZU010000017.1, read as the reverse complement.
CCCACATGGCTGACCACAGTTCAAACTCCAGACCTGGAGGCTTGAAAATTATACCAGGCATGTGTGCTTGCATGTGCAAAACCCCAGGAGGAGACTGGAGGAGAAAGGATTGCAGTGTGGCCATCTCCCCTGACGGGTGATTTCTCACTTGCCCTCTCACTGTCTCTCTCTGTCTCTCTCTAGATGCCCTATTGTTAAAATCTTAAAGTAAATTTTAAAAAGAAGGAAAAGGTATGACTACTGGGCCATAAAAAATGAGTAAAGATGGTGTGGCGGTTAAAGTGCTGGACCCCACATAGCTGACTCCATGGTTTGAGTTCTGGACCTGGCAGCTTGAGAAACGTGTGTGTGTGTGTGTGTGTGTGTCTGTGTGTATGTGTTTATGCCCAAAATTTGGAGAGGTGAGTAGATGGGAAGGGATTGTGGCATGGCCATCCCCCTTGGTAACAGGAAGGGTAAATTTCTCACTTTCTCTCCATCTCTCCCTGGAGAGCACATAGCAGGGAAACTAAAACTAAGAAAAATAAAAAACAAACAAAAAAACTGATTAAAGTAACAAAAGAAGGGGTTTGACTAATAAATGGTCAAAAATGAGCCAAACCTTCTACAGTTATGCACAATCACAGAGACTAATTTTCAGATTCCTAAGATGACTCTAAGTAGGGATCAGCAGATGGCCTAATGGTTACATTGCTGAACTCCCACGGCCGACTGAGGTTCAAGTTCTGGACCCGTCAGCTTAAACTTCACACCAGGCACATGCGCGGGCATGCCCCAGATCGCGGGAGGACAATGGAGGAGAAGGGAAGCATGACCGTGCCCCCAAGGGGTGATTTCTTTCTTTCTCTTAGTCTCTTGTGTCTCTCCAGTGAACACCTGTGCCCTATAGCAAAAATCTCTCTTTATAAAAAAAAAGGAGAAATAAAAAAAGAAACAAAGAAAGAAAGAAAAAGAGAAAAAAAGAAAGAAAGAAAGAAAGAAGGAAAGAAAGAAAGAAAGAAAGAAAGAAAGAAAGAAAGAAAGAAAGAAAGGAAGAAAGAAAGAAAGAAAGAAAGAAAGAAAGAAAGAAAGAAAGAAAGAAAGAAAGAAAAAGAAGGAAAGAAAGAAAGGTTGGTCTTAAGTGGCATGTGTTGAGAGAGAGCATAGAGACCAGAAGCCCTCTGCAAAGCTACTCAGTGATGTGACCAGCACTTTGCTTCATGTGGAAATGAGGAGGGGGGAATCAGCAGTCATTCATTTGTGTAGACATTTACAAAATGCTCATCACTTAAGAATCTCTCCAGATTTGCTCAGATTTGCTAGCAATTCAGTACTGATTAACCTAGTGGCGATAGTTAAGGGTTAGGACACGTTGTACCAAAATATGGGCCCTGTCTCACCTATGGTGTTTTGAAAATGTGATTCCTGGACCTTGGGCCTTGTAATGCTCTCTGGGAATAGGGTGTTTGCATTTTTTTTTTTTTTTTTTTTGGAGAGATTTTTGCTATAGGGCGCATGAGCTTGCCAGCCAGACAGAGAGAGACAGAGAGACAGAAAGCGAGAAATCACCCCCCAGGAGGGATGGCCACGCCACAATCCCTTCTCCTTCATTCTCCTCTCAGGATCCTGGGCATGCACGTACACGTGCCTGGTGTGAGTTTTAAGCCACCGGATCTGGGACTCGAACCACAGTCGACTACATGGGAGTCCAGCGACACAGCCATTATGCTAACTGCTGGTCCCAGGTGTTTGCATTTTAAAACACTCCTTGGAGATTGTTTATGAGCTGGCTTTCATGGTAAAGGAGAATTTGGGACTATGAAATATATTCTTCCATCTAACTCCATTTAGCGTGTGTTGAGCACTTGGTGGGTGCTATATGCACACGAGGCAGCAGCCCATGTTATGACTCAACCACAGCTGTGGTATTCTGGGGAAGGGTTAGTGTGGTGGATTGCATTATCGGCCTCCAATCTTCACCTCTAGAGCTGTGTTCTTGTCTTGACCTCATATTGGTGGAGAGTGCTTTCCTGCCTCTTCACATTGAGTTTGGTCATGTGACTCGCTTTGGCCAATGGAGCATGGGCAGATATAAAAGTAGAACATCTCAGCGTGGACTTGAAGGCATCTTTGTTTCGTATCTCCATTTGCCCCCTTGTACTTCCCCCAAGAGCTCTCTCTGAACAGTTGCTATCTCTCATTCTGGACCCAAAGTGAACACATCTGGAGCAGAGCTTCCCAGATAAGTCCTATTGGGCTCACGACTTGAAGAAGATCCTCTCCCATAAGCCAAACCTTGTTTAGCCAACCCCAACATCCCTGACAAATTTGTGAGAAAAAAACGATTGCTGGGGGTTTTTTTTGTTTTTTTTTTTTTAAAGATTTTTGCTATAGGGCGCGAGCACTTGCCAGAAAGACAGAGAGAGACAGAGAGATAGAAAGTGAGAAATCACCCCCCCGGGGGAGGGGGGATGGCCATGCCGCAATTCCTTCTCCTCCATTCTCCTCTCGGGATCTTGGGCATGCACGCACACGCACCCGGCGTGAGTTTAAGCCGCCGGGTCTGGAACTCGAACCGTGGTCAACTACGTGGGAGTCCAGCGACATAGCCATTATGCTAACTGCTGGTCCCAAACGATTTCTGTTTTAAGTCACTGAGTTCGGGGATAGCTTGTTGCATGGCATTGTCGGAGAAATAGCAACTAGCCAATACAGGTAGGAGTGGAAAAAACCTTAGGACGTTGGTTTGACTTGTTTGGGGGTTGATGCCCTACCTGTTTTTCTGTTTCTCTATGAAAAATGCATCACAACTTTTTCCAATGATCCAATACATTGAATAAAGCCATGTAGAGAGGAGCAGTTGCAAGTTCACTAAGAGGGATCTTCCTGAGTGGTATGTGGCTTTCACTCCAGAGGAACCCAAGGGAGATGGAAATGTCTGCAGCACCACCATCAAAACACTGAGTGCAGGGACCAGCAGTTAGTGTAATGGCTATGTCGCTGGACTCCCATGTAGTCAACCGTGGTTCGAGTCCCGGACCCGGTGGCTTAAACTCACGCTGGGCGCGTGTGCGTGCGTGCCCAAGATCCCAAGAGGAGAATGGAGGAGAAGGGATTGCAGCGTGGCCAACCCACTGGGGGGTGATTTCTCGCTTTCTATCTCTGTCTCTCTTTCTCTGTCTTTCTGGTGAGCGCACACGCCCTATAGCAAAAACCTCTAAAAAAAAAAAAAAAAAAAAAAACACTGAGTGCACCAGCAATATGCCAAGTGCTGGGTAGAAATGGGGGAGATTTTGAGAAGTAAAAGAAAGGGCCAGAGCTCTAAAAATCTCAATGCTGTACAATATCTGGGGCTCATTAGAAGTACTACCTGAATGTATTAACTCACACTGACCAGATTTTTCTCAGGGGTTTCTAGCTGAGAAGTGAGTTTGTTTTTTTTTCTCACTTTTTAATTGGCCAGAAGGCATGTACATTCACCAAAGACAGAGAGAAATAGACAGAAACAGAAGGGAGAGGGGGAGAACCCCCCCAACCGTGAGGCGTGGTCATGCTGCACTCCCACCTCCTCCGTATCTCTACCCCGTCAGAATTTCAGTCATACATATACACGTGTCTGGCATGTTTTTCAAGCCACGGGGTTGGGATTCAAACTGCAAGTCAGCCAGGTGGGATCCAACTTCCTTAACCACTAGGTGACAAAGCCACCCAAGAACTAAGTTTCTCATCCTCCCTGATCCTATCCACCATCCTAGCAGTAAGACTTCATCAAAGAGGTTTCCAAGGCATCATGAATTGAGTAGGTTGCCTTGTAGTTAATAAACCTCAGCAGTCTTTCCTCACTGGCAGTTCCCGAGGGTTTCAGGATGGTGCTGCAGAAGCTCACTTAATGTACGGGGTATAATCCATGTCCTCCCTGATGCCACTGTTCTTACTCTCTGCTGAGACTGCTGCCCAGGCAGCTGTCATTGGCAGAGCTCAGTAAAAAATGAACATTCAGGGCCTGTCCACAATGATTCACAATCCTATGACAGTAATCACAGATCATCAAACCAGGTATGGGCCTTCTGAGTGTGGGGCCTGTTGTGATCACCCAGTTCAGTTGCCCAGGAAGCTAGCCCTGTTGTCATCTGGAGGGTAGCTCAGATAGCTAATTTTTACACTTGAGTTAAAGGAATCACCAGCAAAGGGTCCATCCCTGGATAGAATTGAGAAGATAATGCCAAATTCATTCAAGAAGCCGACCAGTTCCAGATCGCCCATCAGAGCGAGACCAGCTTCATGAAGAAACCACCCATGTCTGCTCTCCAGCCCACTCCCGGTGCTCAAGGACATGAGAGTGGGCATGGCAGTGACTGGGAACCATTCTGCATGCCAGCACCCCTCTGGCTGGACTTTTCCTCACAATCATTCAGAAAAAAATCTGTAAGCCCCACCAAGTGCTTCCAATGCAGTCCAGACTTGGTGTGGATGTGAGCAATCTCAGCTGTATTTGCTGTAGAGGTTGCATAAGAGGATTGCAGCAGATTTTCTACTGCCGAGAGATATCCTGCCCAGGGCAGGACATGGAAACACCAGTGCCAGACTCAACCAAGGTGAAACTCCAGGGGAACCTGGGTATACTGCCACTGCTCACCATGGGCAGACATTTGGTGAACAGGTCTTCCTTTGAAGTCCAGGCAAAACTGGGGTGAGCTCTCCTGCTGGGGAACATGTGGCTGTCAATGGGAAGAAGGTAGAGTAGAGATTCTAGCTCTCCTCCCTAAAGTTAGGCTCGAAATCTGAGTTCTTAACTTCTAGTCAGATAGTAGTCAGAAGTTCCTACCAACACTTTAGTGTTTTTGTTGTTTTTATCAGCATATACACACACTTTATTCTTTTTCATGGAATTAGGTTTTACATTTTTTTAATTTCATGTATTTAAGGCATACAACTTGAGCTTTGATATACACAGCCAGAACAGTTTCTATAGTCAAGCAAATTAACATATCACTGCATGCAGTTATCCATGTTTTGTGCAATAAGAGTACCTAAAACCTACTGTTAGCAAACTTCTTGTATACAATACAATATTATTAACCACAGTCCTCGTGCTGTACATTAGAGCTCTAGGCTTATTCATTCTACTCTTCTCAGTTCATTTTCTGTTGCTATGTTGGCATATTATAGACAGGGTAATTTACAAAGAATAGGGGCTTACATAGCTCGTGATTCTGGATGTCAGGAAGTCCAAGAGCATGGAGCCAGAAGTGGCGAGGCCCTTTTCCTTACATCATTACATAGTGGGAGACAGTACAAGCAAGACAGAGATCAAGAAGACTGCTTTTATAACAACCCAGTCTTGTGATCTATCAAGCCATTAATCCAGAAATAGATTAATCATTTCATGAGGGTAGTTCTCTCATGACCCAATCACCTCTCATTCATTCCCACTTTTTAATACTACCACATTGATGACCAAGTTTTAACGTGAATTTTGGCAGAGACATTTAAACTATATGAGTGTCTTCAAAAAGTTCATAAAAATGCATATTATTATCACTATTATTCTTATTTGGAGAGGTTTTTGCTGTAGGGCACGTGCGCTTGCCAGACAGACAGAGAGGGACAGAGAGACAGAAAGCGAGAAGTCACTCCCCGGGGGGATGGACACACTGCAATCCCTTCTCCTCCATTCTCCCCTCGGGATCTTGGGCACGCACACACACGCGCCCGGCGTGAGTTTTAAGCCACCGGGTCTGGGACACGAACCGTGGTAGACTACATGACAGTCCAGTGACATAACCATTACGCTAACTGCTGGTCTCCTGAAAAATGCATATTATTAAAAAGAAAAATCTATGAGGCCAAAACTATAAGTGCAGTAGTTAAGCACTGTATAATGGGAGCCAGATACCATGTGGCCAACTGAGGTTCAAATCTTGGCCTCAGTGGCTTGGAAAACATGCCTGGTGTGTGTGTACGTGTGTGTGCACACCCAGGATCCTGACAGAAAGAAGGAATAGATGAAAGGAGATCATGGTGTGATTGGATTCCATTGGGGGTTGCTTTTTATCTCTCTGTGTCATGAACCCATGCCCTCTGATATTTTTTTAAAAAGCCTTAATTATGCATGGATTTCAAAACATTTTGGCACCAAAACAAATTCATACTCCATTTTTTCTACAAACTTTTTGTTGTCTTGTTGTCTTACTACATAACTGCAGTTTTGTACCCCTTGACCTACAACTCCTCATTCCCTATACCCTCAACCCAGGTAACCATCAACTTTTTTTTTTTTTCAGATTCCATCTGTAAGTGAGATTATGCAATATTTGTCTAAGTTTCCCTTATTTCATGTAGTATAATGTCTTCCAGGTACATCCATGTCACAAATGGCATGATATCTTTCTTCTTCCTCAATTTATATATCTCGTCCATGAGAAAGAGATCAGAAAGACAGAGGGAGAGACTGGAACTCCCTCCCACAAGAGGATCCTCATACCATAGCCAATCCCGGCCTCAGCCAGCCTCATGAGTGTGCATGCCTGGTGTGTAAAGGAAGGCCTCAGGATGCATACATGAAGCCTTCCCATTTGACTCCAGTTTCATCATTGTACCACCATCCTACCCCTCCTTTTTAAAGGCTGAATAATATTCTATTGTAAATATATGTCATATTTTAATCCATTTGTCCACTGATGGATATTTGGCTATCATGAATAATGCTGCAATGAACATGAGCACCCTAATATTTCATGTGCTGATTTCATTATCTTTGGGTATATGCCTGAAGAGGAATTGTTGGGTCATATAGTAGTTGTATTTTTAAATTTTTGAGGAACCTCCATATTGTTTTTCTTAATGATTGTACCAATTTGCATTCCCACCAAGAATATACAAGAGATCCCTTTCCTCTTCACACTTGCCAACACTTATATCTTGTCTTTTGACAAAAGTCACCCTAACAGGTGTGAAGCAATATCTCATTGTGATTTTGATTACATTTCCCTGATGGTTAGTGATATTTAGCACTTTTTTCCTTTGCCTGTTGGTTATTTTTCTGTCTTTGTGGAAGTGTATATTAAAGTTCTTCATCCGTTTTTAACCATTGGGTTATTTGTTTTCTTGCTTTAAAGGTGTGTAAACTCCTCATATCAGATATATGGTTCACAAATATTTTTTCCCAGTCCATAGACTGCCTTTTCATTTGGTTGATTGTTTCCTTTACTATAAAGATGGTTTTTAGTTTAAGGTAGTTAAACTTGTATATTTTTTCTTGTATAGCCCTAGTGATTAATAGCCAAAAAAAAAAAAAAAAAAAGTTGTCAAGGCCAACATGAAGGAACTTACCACTTGTTTTCTTCTAGGAATTGTATAGCTTCAGGTCTTTAATTCATTTCGAGCTGATTTTTGTTGATGGTATAAGATAAGCATCCAATTTCATTCTTTTGCATGTGGAAATCCAGTTTTCTTGCCACAATTTGCTGAAGAGACTGTCCTTTCTTTATCCTTTCTAGGCTGTCTATCCTGTTCATAGCATTTTTGCCTTTTCAACTAATTACATAAAATCTTCCATAGGACTGGACTTCCTTGACTTTTTGTAGAGATGAAATACACATGGCGATTGCAGAAAAAAAGAAAAAAAGAAAAAAAAACAGAATAGAGACTGAAATGCACGATTATAATTCATTGATACTCATTAAGTAGTCCAAGGTTCCCACTTCCAAATTCTGGGAACTTCTGATGGAGGGAGGTCTGTTCTATTCATCATGAAGACTTTGGAAGTCAAAGAAGTTACTTTAAGACAGCGTGTAAATATCAGAGCAGCCATTAAATCACTATACTTTGAGATCTATAAAAGGTAAAGGCTGTGAGTGTCACTGACTTCACGTCTCGTACAGGACCTCACTCATGGGATTCTCAATAAATATATGTGGAAGGAATTAATGGATTGAAATGCATGCCTTTTGGTGTTTCTGGGTGGACAGAGCTTTTGCTTTTGGTTCAGAACATCGATTTACATACTTTAATTGATCCTAAAGTTAAGAAAGCCTTAATCCATTTGCTGCCCATTTAAGATGTTGGAGAAAAATTTCCTAAGAATATGTTGGCTTCTTATTGTTTCAGAGAATTTGGAGAAATTGAAAAAGAAATAAAACTCAAATGAATGTTGGTAACACCAACTTATTGCTTCAATCTAAATTTTTATTTAAATAACATGAATCATAACATAGTCATGTTTATTTTATCCACAGCATGAGTAAAAGATAAGAAAGGACTTACCTTTAGTTCCTCCAGTGTCTGTTACATAAAGGGAAAAGGCAACATAAATGAATATTCAGAAGAAATTTTTTTTAGTTATAAAGAAACAAATTCCAAAGAAATTAAAGTAGAAAATACTCCACAAAATAATCAAATTATGTAAATTCTTGAGAGAAAATAAAGAAATGCTGAGCCAAATTGCATTTAATAATTAATTTAATAATAGGTTTAGTAATTTAGCCTCACAAATTGACAGGGGTCATGGCTCATGCCTTAGCTTCAGAAAAATCCACTAAAGAGATGTCCTAGAGGGGCAAGACCTGCATTTCCTCCAAAACAAGTACTTACATCCCTCCGACTAAAGATTTCTAAAATAATACCAAAGGATCTTTATATGACACAGTTGGGATGTAGTGTGCTTACACTATCAGTCTCAGTTTACCACAAACCACACACCACATTTCACCAACTATACTGAGTTCTTACCATCTTTGTCCAACTAAGTGAGATTCAGAAGCATGATACAGTGAGACACAATTAAAAATGGGGCCTAACTGAAATATGGGAATTTCTCTAGCTTTATCATGATAGCTAACATTTATTGAGAACTTCCTGTCTACCACCCCTGTTTAGAACATATTACAGGTTATTGTTCTAGCAAGAACATATTCTGGTTAGTGTGGCTCTTGTTTGTTCCAGATTTATAGCTCGTAACTGATGGGGCCAGAATTCATACTTAGGCTGTTTGGCTCCAGAACCTGGGCTCTTAGTCACAACTCACCTCCTCTCAACCACAACCTGAAATGAAGTTTGGCTACATAGGGAAAAGTGCCCAGTGTCCTCCTTGCCTTAATCAACCACAAAAACCAGAATCTGAAAGAAGCCACAGAAGTTCACCTGCTTTGATCATCAGCCACAACCCAGAGGAGGTGTTGTTATCAATGAAAGATATAACCAAGACACTTAGGTATAAAAACAAATAAGACACAAAAAAATACCAACTGTCCAAATTTATTCAACCAATAAAGGGTGGTTGAATCAACAAGCATTTATTAAGTCTGTTTAGTTTGGTGAGAATCTGGTGGCCCATAAATCAGAAGAAATCTTTGTGGCTTAGTAAGGCCTCTGCACTGAGCCCTGTTTATACCACCCAGGGCTGGACCACGGTTCTGTGGGGGCCTGGCTCTGCCACACAGGACTCCCGGTGCCTGGCACACTGTTTGTTTGCTAGTGGTTGTGTTAAAGTGCTGGCTGGGTCCAGCAGGCAGCTGGGAGGCCTGTCTGCACATAAACTCAGTCCCTGCCCATGGTTCCATGCAGCTGAGTACAAAACTATAGCCAACATCCTGGCAGCTCACCCCTAGAAAGAAGGGTTTTAGGGAAATGTCCCATGTGGGCCTAGCTGGTTATGGATACTCCTACAGAGAGGAGCCAAATACAAATAACCAAGGAATCAAAAGGCCAGCCCTCAGTAAGACTTGATGGGGAGAACATCTGAGCCAGGTCTTGCCCTTCTTAGGCATGAAGCAAAAAGGCTGGTGGCACTCAGTCATGGGGACTTAGACTAGGGAATGACATATGTGTCCTGGAATTTGGGGAGACTGGCATTCTCACCTAATATTTCAAAGTACATGCGGGGTGGACTAACAGCTTGCCTGAAAAAGGTGAGCACTTGCAGAGTTGGGACTGGAAGGGCAACAAGGCATGCATGTTTCTGGGCCAAATGTGAATAGACCCTGAGGAATGTAGCTGGTCGTAGATAATCTCTAAAGAGATCAAGAGGGCCTCCCTGAACAGTGACGTAACTCCAAAAGCGAAGTGCTCAGAAGTCAGAGATGGGGGCAGGAAGCAACTTCTGCCAGTCCAAGGAACTCAGGTGGAAGATCCTCAGTACTGGGGGTTTCCAAGGAACCCAGAAAAAAGCAAGCTTTCAGTCTGTAGTGACTCTAACCTGCAGTAACTGTCCTGCCCTTTTCCTCCACTCTCCAACCTCCTCCACCTCCATACCCCATCCTGTCCCTTGAGTGCAAAGCAATATGTGCACATGAAACAGAAGGAAAAGAGGAAAATAATTCTCTTTTCCCACTGCGGAAGCCCCTTGCCTGAGGTGGGTCCGAGCTGAAAAAGGAGAAAAGTTTTCCTTGGATGAGAGTTCAGAGTTTTAATATCAGACAGGACTAGACTGTTAGAATCTGAAGGTGACTTGGGACCTGCAGATGGTGTAATGGCTATGTTGCTGGACTCCCACGTAGTCGACCGCAGTTCGAGTCCTGGACCCAATGTCTTAAACTCACACTGGGCATGTGTATGTGCCTGTGTGCGTGCCCAAGATCCCGAGAGGAGAATGGAGGAAAAGGGATTGTGGCGTGGCTATCTCCCCTGGGGGGTGATTTCTCACTTTCTATCTCTCTGTCTCTCTCTGTCTTTCTGGCAAGTGCATATGCCCTATGGCAAAAACCTCTCCAAAAAAAAAAAAAAAAAATCTGAAAGTGACCAAAAAATTCTACGGGGCTTGCTTAAGATTTTATCCAATACGTAGAGAGGAATAATTCAAGTATTCAGAGTATTTGATGGGAGATAAAATAAAGGAAAAAGTTCCCCTTAATTAGAAATTTTGATGGTCAGTTCATTCAAATATACATGTACACATATGACACACATATGCACACAACTCTCTTTCCATTCATGTTCACAATATAAAGAAGTCTAAAACAGCAGTTTGGGTTACCCAGTTCAAAGATGATATGGTATTACATGTAAAAGAAAAGTCAGGTCTACCCAGAATGAAGCAAATACTAAGGTCACTTCTTGGGTTCTTTGGAGAAAGATCATATGTCAAGAATTTGTAACTGAGGGGTCAACATGTGACAAGTACACAGAAGATGGGGGATAGTATTTGAGAATAAAGACCCAAGGTGGAAACTCAGTGTGGTCAATGCAGGAGCAAGTGTCTGTTTTGAGCAGTTATTTCATGCCTTGTAAGGACATTCCGTGGGCCCACACCATGTCCTGGGGTCCATCAGGATATATAGGTGGCCTTTTCAAATAAGCATTTGAATCACCTAAGAAAACTGTCTTACACTCTCGACTCAGAAAATAAAATCAGGTCACCTTCTCTTTAAAGACCCTATCCTTCACCGAACAGATCTTTTGAATAGCCCCAGAATCCTAATTTTCTAATAAAGCTGACTTTTTAATGAAGTTTCTATTTTGTGAAGAAAAAAAGCTGTGTGTGAAGGAAAAGAATCAGCCATCACCTATCAAGTAGCAGATCTATACTGGGTAGTGGCCTGTCTTTCACTCTGCTGTGGGAATTTCTGGTAACCAGTTCTCAGAATACTTTATGCATTGTAGAGTAAACATTTTAAAATTGCACACACACTCTCAGGGAAAAAAAAGAAAGAAAGAAAGAAAGAAAGAAAGAAAGAAAGAAAGAAAGAAAGAAAGAAAGAAAGAAAGAAAAAGCCCTTTACTTAAAGCAGTGATTCCCAGCCTTTTGGACGTAGGAGACAGTTTCTCCAGCGGGGAGTTAGGGGAGGAGGAAGGCTGATGAGAGCATGAGCCCTAGAGACTTCGCATGCGCAGTCCAGGGTAAGGTTTGTGCTCCTATGACAACTGGTGCCGCCGCTGATCTGGACAGGAGGTGGAGCACAGGTGGCAATGCGAGTGACGGGGAGCTGCAAACACAGAGGAAGCTTCAGTGGCTCGCCTGCTGCCCACCTCTTGCTGGGTAGCCCAGTTCCTGACAGACCACACAAGGGTTGGGGATCCCTGGCCTCAACAATGTCTCAAGTTTAGTAATAATACGAAACCGCTGTATTATCTAAGTACAAACTAAGAAACCCCAAATGCAAAGCCTTAAAGCAGATGATGTCTTCCTTATGGAAAAGTCGAGAGTGAAGCAGGTGGTCCTGGACAGGTGGTTCTAATCCATTGGCACCTTCAGGCACCCAGGCTTGAGGTCTCTACCCTTCTCAAGATGTGGCTTCCATTTCTGGGCCCAGGAATGCTGCTTCCAACGCCACCGCCACCGTTTCCTGGTGGTTACAAGATGACCCAGCTGCTGCGAGCCTCACACACTTTCACATTCCGCTGGCCCAAATGTGGCCCCAAGGCCATAGCTAGTTGCAGACAGGACCCAGTAAGATGGCGTATTGCTGGACACACACAGCCTTGGCTGAAACACAGGGGTCTGTTACCACGTGAGAATACAGGATGGACATGGGGATGGCAGGAGGATAACACGAGTCTCTGCACATCAATGACTGGAAAGAAACTGAGTCTGTCATCTCATTGAACAAACATTTATTGGGTGTGTCCGGTGTGTTCGTATATTATTTTACCCTGGAAAGAGCTCCAAGAATAACATCTTTTTTTTAGTGTCATTCCTTTCAAAGGCGAACCCTAATATATTTAAAGATAAATGGTCCTAGTCACAGATGGGACCACCCCTTACATCCTTACATTTTTCGTGAGAAATTACGGTGGAGAAATGCTCTCTTTCTCATGTGGCGTTGATTGAGTCGAAGTGTTTCGACCACCCACATGATGCAGCACGAGCTGGGCTCACGGTAGTGTAAAGAGCTGGCAGGACAGTCACGAGGAGTTGGAAATCAACCTGTTTTGGTCAAGCAGGAAAAAAATAAAATGTCAGAACCGCAGGTGGTTGTTACGAGGCCTTGGCTGTGTGCCATTCTCTCCTCATTTTCATACTGCACACCTAGTCCTGCCGCAAGTGAACGGGTTAGCCATGCCCTCTAGAAGTAGAAGGAGCTCCAGTCTCGGAGGCCAAGGTCCTGGGATGGGCAGTCCTCTGCTGATAGTTGGGTGACCCTGAAGAAATAAACAGGGCCTACGTTTCTGTTCATCAGTTACCTGCTTTCAGGCTCTGTGCTAGGTCTGTGGAGGCGTCCATCTCTCTCCTTGGACTCCCCCTGACTCTCCGTGCATCTTTGCCTCCATGGGCCACAGAGAGGCAGCTAGACCCGCATTGCACACACAAGCTGGACACTCAGAGCATGGCTGATTGCGGCAGAGACTGCCTGTCAGCTCTGTACCCATTCTCCTGTCCTTCCACTGTAATAGAATCCCACACTTTCAGTCCGACACAGAGCTGCTCCCTGATTCTTCCTGGTAGCTAAGGGCGGTCACGCAACTGCGTTGTGCCCAGTTGATGGGAGTGGAAGTACCGTGTGCAGCTTCTGGGTTGTGCTCTGAAAAGTAAAGGTGTGCCCTCCCGTTTCCCTGCCCTCTTGTCCGGGGCACAGGTATAGTGCTGAGTCATCGTAGACCAAGTGGAGGCAGGCAACACCCTAGGTTGGCAGAGACACAGGTGGGGTGAAGCCCGGCCCCTGGTGTTAATAGTATCCATGACTATAATATTAGGTTATCCGGAAAGTCATGCCGTATTTTTCTGTCTTTCTGTGCACAAATGTGTCATGACTTTCCCAACTACCCAGTAACTCACCCAAGAATGGAGTGGCTTAACAGCTTCTCGTGGAGTCTGACCCATGGCTCAGGACCTCCTGCAAGGCTGAAGGCAAGGTTTTGCTAGTACTGCTGTGTCTCAACACTGCCCTGGGGGAGGACCCACTTTTAAGCTCACTCCATGGCTATTGGCCACCCTCAGGTCCCGGTTGGCCATTGACCCAGGACATGAGTTCCTTGCCATGTGAGCCTCTCCTCGGGGCAGCTCGCACCGTAGCAACTGGCTCCCCCCAGAGAGAGCAAGAGCGAGAGAGCAAAAGAGAGGGTGAGAGGGAGCCAGCAAGATAGAAGTCCCTCACTCTGGAACCCGATCTCAGGGGTGATCTCCGTCGTGCACAGCTTGTTAGAAGGGAGGTATATGCCTTGCCCACATTCCCTGCCATGATACCAGGAGGCGGGGATCGTGGCGGCCATGGAAGAAGCTAACTACTGGGGATGGGCCACCAGGAAGTTGCCCTCCCAAAGCCCATCTGCTTATGCCACATCGTTCCGTGAAAGTGAAATAAACAAGCATCTTTAGTGCAGGGTCTGCAGTACAGCAGCCAAACCTGTGTTCTAACCAATACAGTGTTGGATTTGTCTCCTGCTATGGACCACCCCAGTGAGAGACCTACCCTACAGTGGGCATTTTCTGGAATATCTGCCTAGATAAACTTTCTCTGAAAATTCCTTTTTTGGAGACCGCTATGGATATGTTTGTAGTAAATAATTTCCAGGCCCCATGTAATGAAAGGTAGGGTGAGCAACTGACCCAAGGTGGGCCAAATTTGTCCCACTGGAATTTGGAATTGGGATCCAGAAACTGGCCAGTGGCCCTTGAGACTTGGACATCACATAAAGCTAGGACTGGGTCTGCATGTGCATGGGAAAGTGACGAAGCCAGTGTGCAGAGAGAAGGCCAAGGCAAGTGTGCAGAGAAGCCTTCAGAGTGGGCTCAGTTATGGCCTCCTGTCCCAGGCCCTGCTGAACGGTGGCTCCAGCCCCACCCCTAAGTGTGAAAGAGGCTTCTGTAGCAGTCCAAAAATATAGCCTTCCTGCCCCTTTATTTTTATTTAAACGAGTTGGAGTGGGTGTCAGCTCTTTAATCTTTCTTTCTTTTCTTTTCTTTTTTTTTAAGAGAGATTTTTGCTATACAGTGTGTATGCTCACCAAAGAGACAGACAGAAAGCAAGAAATCCACTCCATTCCAGGGAGGATGGCCATGCCGCAATCCCTTCTCATCCATTCTCCTCTTGGGATTTTGGGCATGCACACACACACGCCTGGCATGAGTTTCAAGGCTCCTGGTCCAGGACTCAAACCTCAGTCAACTACATGGGAGTCCAGCAATGTAACATTATGCCATCTGCAGCTTCCGGCATCAGGCCTTTGAAATACCATTTCTGACCAAAAGAAGCCCTTCTTTTGTGTGTTTCCAGCACTTAACCTCAGCGTTGCTCAGCCAGACAATTGCATCCTGGGACGCTCTCCTCCATCACCCTCCTACAGAAATGAGGACGTGTGGCTGGAAATGCGTGGGGCGGGTACAGCAGGGTCTACTGGGAGCAGCCATTCAGGAGAGGACAGAAGTGATCTTTGTCTGGGATCCAATTTATTCCTTCCCAGAGGTCAAGAGGAGATGTTTGGTGCCACTGAGTGACAAAAATCCAAAGAAGTCATTCTGTCTTGCCTTAAGCCCCGGTGCACACCTGCCCCTTATCTAGAGCCAAAACGAGTGACTCCACATTCTTGTCACTGAGTCATAGGAAGAGCCCGACCCTGGCGTGGCTTGCCCTTATTCAGTCTGAGTCCCCGATTGCACCCACGAGGCAGTCTCTGCTCTGAAATAGCGTCTTTCTACATATACCCCTCCAAGTGCTGCTCTCTGGGTTGTTTACTGCAGGGTCCAGGCCAAGGTGCTGGGGACGTGCTGTGTTTCTTTAGTGGAATTCTGCACTCCCCTCCCAAAGTCACACTCCACATTCCTCTGAGCCAGACAGTCATTTTGCAGCAAAGCTATTGGCTGCACAAGCCGCTGGAGGGCTTGTACCCAACCTCACCCTAGCAGCTGACCCTCTGGTGTCCAGCGAGGCAAAGCCAGAGGTGGTAAACAGGAAGACAGCAGGCCCTGGCTTGGCCTGGGGAGCAGGAAACATCGGTGACCACACTCAACCCTGTGCCCTGAACACAACCTTCTGGGGGCGTAGCACCTCCCCAGCTGGTCTCAGCAGCTTGGGCTTATCAACAAAACAGGGAGAATTTGTCCTGAGACGCCACCTCAAATTCCATCGTTTCTGAGGTTAGTGGGATAGATAGATAGACAAATGGAGGAAAAGAGGACAAGGGAGATTTAGAGAGAGAGGCCGAGGTGCCCTGCCCCTCACCTCCTTATTTTAAACTGCTACCTGCCCCCACTTTACCCCACAGGCTGAATCCTTCCTCCACTGGCAATATTGTTCCATATCTAGAAGTTTTGATTTAAAAATCTTTACTTTTACAGTCAGTCTCCCCATGTATCAGCTCCTTTAGGGCCAGGATATGGCCCAGTGATGGCTCTTAGAAGCCTAACCGTGCCTGGTAGATAGCAGGTATTCAACAAATATCTTTTCAATGATGGATTTTCCTGGGGATACTTCTAGTGATATTCTTACTGCATTTATTTTACTATTTTTCCTCTCTTCTGCAAACTGGGAATGCCGTCTGTTCGCTCCACCAGTCAAGCCCATTCATCTTTCAAGCACAACCTCTAAGGCCACTCCTGCAATATGGCTTCCTGACCAAGAGAAGGCTTCCAGAGCTGAAATCCTGACTGTACCGGTTGCTCACCATGTAGGCCTCACTTTCCTTACCCAATGGATTGCCACGAAGCTCAATAACATCCTGAGACGCTCTCCACGAACACACGTCCCTCACGAATCCACAGCTAGGTACCGTCCCTCCCTTCTTTGAGTGCCCATGTTACATTGAGTCTTTAAGAACTCCTCATGTTTTCTCTTGTGTTCTAGCTTTTTGTTTGTTTTCTCTAGGGTATCTGTGTTCACTAGAGAGAGAGACAGAGGAAGTGAGAAATCACCCCCAAGGACGATGGCCATGTGAAAATCTCCTGTCCTCCAGTTTCCTCTCAGGATTCTGGGCATGCATGCACACACTGCCACTGTGATTTTCAAGCTGCTGGGTCCTGACTCGAACTACACAGTCCACCATGTGGGATCCAGCTGCCGTAACCTCCATGCCACCTGCTGGGCCATATTCTAGCTATTCTTCACATGTGTTGGGATGTCGGAAAAGCCATGATGTATTCTTCTCTGTTTTCCTATGAAAAAATGCATCATGATTCTCCAGACAACTCAATAGTATTTTCACTGACAAGAAGGATCCTTTGACACAGCACTTTATAAATAAATACTTTTTTTTCCTTTTTTTTTTTTTTTGCCAGAGGGTGTGTACGCTCACCAGAGATAGACAGAGGTAGGGGAGTAAGAAAGCACCTTATAGGGGGAATGGTCATGCTGCAACCCCTTCTCCTCCATTTTCCCTTTCAGGGTTTTGGGCATGTGCACACACTCAGTGTGTTTTTTGGGTCCAAAACTTGAACCACTCAACTGGTCATGTGGAATCCAGCCATCTTACCACCATGCCACTGACTGCCCCCCACCCAAGTATATGCCCTTAAACACTTTCCTGACGTATTTATAAGCACAGCACTTGGAGGGGGGGAAGAATACCAACGCACAAGAGTTACCATTTCTAGGAAGAAGGAGTGGGGGAGAGATTCCTGCTCAGAGGATGGATGAGACACCATCTAGGAGGGCTGGGAGGACAGGATATTGTGATGCAGAAAAATAAAATATAAAACATTAGCCCAACACAGCATTTTCTGTCCGGAGCTGCAACCTCATAGACACTTTGGGGCCAGAGCCCACGAGCAGGAATCAGTCATCTCCTATGGATCAGAAGCTCCCAGTTCAAAGGGAACTGGTGAAGGGACGGGAGTCAGGCCCAAACTCGGAGAAGCAGAGTTGGCCTCTGAAGAAAAGGACCTGCCCCTTTCTGTTACAGGCATCTCCTGGAAAGTCACTTGTGATAAACACTGGTGTGTTTCTGCAATCTGGCTTCTATCCCTTCAAAGCTTCCTGAACTGGGGGCAATTAACAGAGCCAGGGAAGCCAAGAAAACGCATTGTGTCTATAAACAGCCTGACAGGACATTTATACAGAGCAGTCAGAGTGGAGTCCTCGCTCCCTCTCTGCTGCAGGTCAGAAGAGGAGCCTTGGAGAGCAAGGGACATCCATCTTCCGTCTTCTTTCTGGGATGGATTTCTTCTGCCAGGTGTGAACAATCCTAATTCAGTCTCAGGGAAAGATGAGGGACCAGTGGAAGGGTGCAGAGGTGGCAGCAGAAAGGAACTTGTTCACTGTCCCCACTCAGGAGCACCATGCTCTTTTATAAGAAGCAAAAGGGAAGAAACTACATCTAACTTTCCCCCTCAACTTTATTGAGATTTGATTGCTAATAACCATCATTCTTTTTCTGTGAATTTGACAACTGTAAATTCCACACATAAATGAGATCCCACAGCATGTGCTCATGTTTTCAGTGTCTGGTTTATCTCAGCGTAATGTCCTCCAGGTCCATCCCTGTTATTGCAAATGGCTGAACCTCCTCCTTTTTGAAGACTGAATAGTATTCCATTGTACAGATATATGATATATACATATGTGTGTGTGTATGCATGTGTATGTGTGTGTGTGCGTGCGCGTGTTACATTTTCCTTTTTTTAAAGTTTGCAATGGTGCATGTGCACTCACTGGAGAGAAACAGAGAAAGGGAGAAGTCACTCCATCCCCCTTTGGAGATGGCTACACTGCAATCCTTTCTCATCCATTCTCCTCCTGAGACTTTGAATACACATACACATGCACTCAGCATGTTTTTCAAATCATTGGGTCCATGGCTCAAACTACACAGTTGGCCATGTGGGATCCAGCTGCCTTAACATCCACATCATTGGTTGGCCCATGTGTATCACATTTTCTTTATCCATTCATCCATCCACAGGCATGTAGGTTCACATCTTAGCTATTGTGAATAATACAGCAATAAACATGGGAGTGAAGATCAATCATCAGGGAAATGCAAATAAAAACCATGATGAGATACCGTCTCACATCTGCTAGAATGGCTATTATCAGAAAGACAAAAGAGGGACCAGCAGTTAGCATAATGGCTATGTCGCTGGACTCCCATGTGGTTGACCGTGGTTCGAGTCCCAGACCCGGTAGCTTAAATTCACGCTGGGCACGTGTGTGTGTGTGCCCAAGATCCCGAGAGGAGAATGGAGGAGAAGGGATTGTGGCGTAGCCATCCCCCCGGGGGGTGATTTCTTGCTTTCTATCTCTCTGTCTCTCTGTCTTTCCAGTGAGTACATGTGCCCTACAGCAAAAACCTGTCAAAAAATATATATGAGATCTATGTTCTGTGGTGGTAAAAAAGGGACTCTTGTGTCAGAGAAGGGAGATCAATTGGTTTTTTAGATCCAAGGTAGTGAATGTCCTGGGGCCGTGTGTCTGGCTTTCCTATCTGAAACAATTGCAGCTTTTAGAGGTGATGGGTATGTTCACTGTAGTGATTGTGGTAATAGTTTCAGAGTTGCATAAATGTCAAAACTTGAAAGTATTTTGTTTAAATGTGCACGATGTTTTGTCTATGGGCTATATCTCGATAAAGCTGTTAAAGTAAATAAAAGTAGCTAACTTTTAGAACAGCAACCAAAAGAATAAATATGATTCTCAGGGACGTGATTATAAGTGGATGGGCGTCTGGGTGAGTAAAAACCCCTATACGAAGCCACACCGTTCACACACTATTACTGTTTTCTTAATCTCCCTCCTCTTTTTTCCCCTCCATCTTTCTAGATCTCTCATCACTTAAGCCCCAGGTCCAAGACCACCCCCTCTCTGAAGTTGTCACAGATCACTGCACTTTGCTTTTATCACAACCTATGGGTGTCTTCACCAGGTACACGATACTTTCTTAAATAATGCCTCGTGACTTCTCACATGCCCTTGTTCTATTATTTAAATCATTGTGGTGATGTTAAACTTTGAGAAGAATAGGAGACCCATCTTCTGTGTCTCTGAGCACGTAGTAACGTTTGGTCAGTATCTCCTTACGGAATGATAAAGTGAGAATCCTTTCTCTCATCAAGCTTGACCCTCATCACCACAAACTCCAAGAAATAACCCCAAATCTCCTACTGGGTAGGAGCTTTATGGCTTCAAACACGGCTTTGATAGGAGCAGGCCACTGGCTGAGCCTTGGCTGTTTATCACTGTTCTCATGTGAGGATTCCGTTTCAAGTGTATTCGTTGTGCTTATCCGTGATACCTTTCTTCTCACATCTAAAGGTTCTCAGTCTGCAGAAACTCACAAGCCCAGTTTGGAGCCGCACCATTTAAAGCACTTGTTCCAGCACCTTCCAGTGTAGATCAGAACCGCCCTGAGCCTGCGTCCCAGAACACAGGGCAAGGGAGCAGCCCCCAGTACCACCCGAGTGTCCGCTCTGATCCGACTCCATTATCCTAAGCCCTTTCATTCTCTGTTTGTTTGTTTTTAGCTTCCCTAGAGGTCTAATGGGGGCAGATATCTCGTCTCCCAGAAAAGGAATGACATTTATAACCCTCCTCTCCTGCTGCAAATGGAGGGGTTATCTAGGGATTCCCCCATCAGCCTCGCTGGTATCTGAGGCAGCTGCTTAGCCTGGTGCCCTTGGAGTCGGCCCCAGGTTGGCGGTTTAGCAGCCAGGGAGCCTCAGATCTGAGCAGAAGCTCACGGCTGCGAGTGAGCAGGACAGCTCTAAGTATCCTCTTCCTGTTTCAGAGGGTTGCTGGCAGATTTCTGAAAAGCTGCACCTTATTTATGTCTTTAATGCTGGGATCCCTGCCACACTCATTCCAGGACTAGATGCAGCCCTGTTTAATATTAGCTGCTTCTCCCACGCCTGTGGCCATTGAATAAGCAAAGATGGTTTCCTCCGTTTCAGTGGATTAATGTCGGGTGGGGGGTGGAGGGTGGTCACAGGGATGTACCCTGGGGAAGCAGTGAGGAGAGGTCTGTTTCTGGTGTCTAATGGAAGACAGAGAGCAGCTTTTTGGGTAGGAACTAAAAATACGGAAATATTTAGGAGGAACTGTTCTTTCCCCGAAATGGCCTTTGTGGTTTTGTTTTTCCCTTAAATATTAATTCATTGCTTAATGAATTGTTGATGTTAGCATTTCCTGAACTGGGTTCCATGGTGTTGATAGGTATGTCTCTTTTAAAAAATGTAGGTAGAGGGATCAGCAGATGGTGTAATGGTTATGTTGCTAGACTCCCACACAGGCGACCGTGGTTTGCATCCCAGACCAGCGGCTAAAAACTCATGCCAGGTGCATGTGTGTGTGTGTGTGTGTGTGTGCGTGCGTGTCCAAGATCCTGAGAGGAGAATGGAGAAGGGATTTCAGTATGTCCATCCCTTCTGAGGGGTGATTTCTCACCTTCTGTCTCTTGTCTCTTTCTGGTGAGTGCACTCCCTCTATAGCAAAAATCTCTCTTAAAAAATAAAATATAGGTAGAGTTTTAAGATCAAAAGAGTTCAGGAACTAAAAGTCTGGATAACAAGGGCTCTGGGACCAACCCAAGGAACTGATGAGAGAGCTTACGAGATCCTGGAGGAGCGGCATTGGAGCCAAGCCTGATGTAGACCAGGCTCAGAGGAGGTGGGTTCCAGGCAAGGGGGACCAATAAATAATAACACGGAAATGCTCAGGAAGAAAAGAGAGACCTTTGATATGAAGACTCATTTTTGATTGTGCAATTCCATGAAAATATTCTCCCTTCTCGTTGCTTTTCAGGGAAGACATTGCAAACAGCCTTCCCCTGGCAGACACCGCTGTTTGCCCCCCCAAGAACTCACACTTGCATGTGCACACTCACACACACTACTTTCTTGCTAGGAGAGCCTTCATTCTCTCTAGAGTTTTCCCTCTCCACCATGTGGTCAGGCAAGGAAGCCCTCACCCTGGCCCAGAAGGTGAACACTGTTACCTTGCTAACTACGGTAGCTCCTTCCTCCTTTGCCATGGATTGCTTAGGGTGTGGCCATAGCCCCTAACCCTAACAAATGGAACCTGAAGGGCCATCCTTTCAGGGCTCTGGAAAAGGCTCTCTCTATCATAAGCAGAGACAGACACATGGGACTAAATGTCTCTTTTCTTTCCCGAGTGTGAATTTTCTTTATGAAATGCTAGGAACTACTTGGCAGGGGCGTGGAATGAAGAGAGCTGTTGATATTCTGGGAATGGTGGATCAGAAAGATGCAAACCACCTAGGTCTTTAATGGCATAGTCTAAAGGCTGAATGACCCCCAGAACCTCTTCATTTCTGGACTTTGTGTCAAGTGAAATAATAAACTCCATACTGCTTAGGCCACTTTTAGTGGAGTCTTCGTTCCTTGCAGCTAACTCTTTCATGGTAAGAGTTTTCCCCATAGCAGAACACATCCAACAACTTGACCTGTTACAGCACCTACCCAATTCCTTGGCCAAACTCTTCTATTAGCCCTTTCTGAGTGTAAGGTTTGGCTTTTCAGGCTGTCCCTGGTCAATGCTTCTCCACTCTTACATTGTCCTCTTCTTGCACATGTCCTGGTGCCCATTCCTCACCAACTCCAATCACACAATTGGTTTACCATGGTTCATTACAGTTTCCATAAAAGTAATGTAACTTCTTTGAAACTCAGTTTCTTCACCTATAAAGCAGAAGAAATATCTCATCTTGTAGATCTATTCTAAGAATTAAATGAGAGCCAGCCCTATAGTGCAGTGGTTAAGCATTGTACATTGGGAGC
Source organism: Tupaia tana (assembly GCA_026018925.1). NCBI lineage: Eukaryota > Metazoa > Chordata > Mammalia > Scandentia > Tupaiidae > Tupaia > Tupaia tana. Next base: position 48,602,382 of record JAKSZU010000017.1, on the reverse strand, counting down.
TAGAGCCCATATAGCCAATCATGGTTCAAATCCCAGCCCTGGTAGCTTAAAAACGTGCTAGGTACATGTGTGTGAGAACTCAAAATTCTGACATGATGGAGAAATGAAGGAAAAAAGATTGAGGCATGACTATGCCCCATTGCGAGTTGTTTCTTTCTGTCTCTCTCTCTCTCCAGCAAGCACAAATGCACGAATGCACACACACACAAAAGAATGAAATGAAACGATAATGAAAAGCTTAATCCAGGGACCAGCAGTTAGCGTAATGGCTATGTCACTGGACTCCCATGTAGTCGACCACGGTTTGCGTCCCGGACCTGGTGGCTTAAAACTCACACCGGGTGCATGTGCGTGCGTGCCCAAGATCCCGAGAGGAGAAGGGAGAAGAAGGGATTGCGGCGTGGCCATCCCCCCTGGGGGGTGATTTCTCGCTTTCTGTTTCTCTGTCTCTCTCTGTCTGGCGAGCGCACGCGCCCTATAGTGAAAACCTCCAAAAAAAAAAAAAAAAGCTTAATCCAGTGTTTGACATGTAGTAAGCAGTCTGTAAATCATGGACTTAACAAATGTAATAATTATTCATTAAAATTAAGAACTCCTGTGGATTGACTAAGCTTCGCTGATTCAGACTGGATTGTTCAAATGGCAGTGTGGTGGTGCCATTGCTGCCTGATGCGGTGCAGTAGCGAGAAAAGACCATGACAATTAACACTGCCACATTGCCTTATAATCTGATGTCTTACTACACAAACGTATTTAAGTGTTTATCTTGTTTACGCCCCCAAAAAGTCCTTTTTTAAAAATGATAGTGTATGTGGGGCTTGCAGGTAGCATAGGATTAAGGCAATAGACTCCCTCATGGCTGACCATGGTACAAGCCCCAGACCTGGCGGCTTGCTTTGTCATGTTCCCTCTCTGTTTTTATCTTTCTCTCTCTGATCTAATCAAATAATAACAATAAATATGTTAAATTATTCTTTTTGAACTATTGCTTACTCATACAAGGAGGGGAGAGAGAGAATCCCCAGCAGAGCCTCGTCAGGCAGTAACCCCTTTCAGTAGTTCTCCAGCTCCTGGGGATCTTAAGCACTCACAGGTGCACCCGGCATGTTTTCAGGTGGACCCAGGGATCCAAACCGGCAGTCAGTCATGTGGCTTCCAGCATTGCAGTCCACCGCACTGGGCTGTGTCACCCAGACTGGGCCAGAAAAAGGATCTTAAATCCTATTTTTCTAAAGCAACTGCAGTTAAGAGAGCCTAAGTTGCTTTGCTCACACAACTAGTGGCTGAAATCTGCAATTAAACAGACTCCAAGATACGTGCTCTTTGAAGCCTGCTGTCTCTCACATTCCCATCTGTACAGCACACTGCAGTTACTGTCCTCAGCTTCTAAAGTTTTCTGACTGGCCTCTGTGACTACCGAGAATGGTTGATTTCTTTCTGTTAAGGACTTTCAAGCTAATATCCCTTGCAAATGTTCAGTGGTTCTGAGAGTGTTCCTGTACAGAGCAGGAGAGGAGTGCAAACAGCCCAGTGTCCAGCGTGCTCTGTGAAAGCCTGGGGTTGGGGCCGCCCCGAGTGTAAGCAGCTCCTGCTCTTGGCAATAAATGGAGTATTCGCACTACTTCTTAGCCTTCCTTTGTTTACCCAGTGGGTGAGACTCTGTGATAAGGCGTCTTTAATGAGGTTTATATGACTAGGAGTGGACGTGTGCTGTTAAAACAGTGGATCATTCACTGAGTGTCAACGAGGTCCACTCAGTGGCTGTCAGAATGAGAGAGAGAGAGAGAGAGAGAGAGAGAGAGAAGAGAGAGAGAACAAGGACTCGAAAGAGACAATGAGAGAGAAAGAGAAAATAAGAGAGAGAAAAGGAGAAAGAAATTTTTCATTTGTGGAAAATAGGGGTAGGTCAAAAAGTAGAGAAGCAAGTCCTCTGGAAATGCAATTCCAAAGAGATAGCTGAGTTTCACGATGGCCCAATAGCTGGAGGAGTGGAGGAAGGAAGCCAGGGAAGAACGTGCTACTGACCAGGTTCCCATTGTGGGCACCTGGAATGCAGTCCTACAGGGGAGCTCCAGGAGACAGCGTGGAGCACACAGACCATGCCCCTCCCACCTGAGCGCTGGGCGGGGCATTCTCCAGGAACACCCACCTCATCTCCATGGAGAAAAGGGCGATCCCCAAGGATTTTAACTCCTTGGTATTCTTGGCATAACCTTCTGTCATCCGGGTTGCGGGGGTGTTTCCTTCAACTAGATATACTCTGCAAGGATCTAATACAATGTGGAATGAACAATGTCATGTGAGTATTTAGCAAAAATAACTTATTAGGTGCCTGATGTGAAGCTACTGCAAAAGGTGTCTGGGTTATGAGGACCGTCCTTACAGAGAAGGAGGCAGGTTTAGTACAGTTAAAATTATTTTATTAAAAGCCAAGAGAAAATTTGGGGAAAAGGCATTTTGCCCTAATAGGAAGGAAGGGGGGAGGGATAAAGAAAGATGAACAGTGATGTAATGGTACAGGCGATGTGCTGTGGCCAGACTCGGGGGGAAGGGGCAGCTCACATCCAGAGGCCTCCCAGACTGCGCTGGGCATGTGTGTGTCCAGGAGCTGAGCTGGCTGAGGCCAGGGGTGGATTGCAGCTTTGACACCTGTAAGGGGTCCTGTGTCTTTCTCTCTGTTTGTCTCTCTCACTCATGGAATACATAAATCAATACTTAAGAAAAAAGAAAGATTTCCAGCGTAGCCATGGTGGCTAACGCTACTACCAACCCATCAAGCTGCTGCCTCTAGAGCTTGTGAACAAACGCATAGGATCACATTATGGGGCCGGCAGGTGGGATGGTGGTTAAGGTACTGGTCTCCCACGTGGCTGACCATGGTTCAAGTCCTGGACCTAGATGCTTGCTTTTCTACTTTCCCTTTCTCTCTCTCTGTCTCTCCCTGGTTAAATTAAACAAATAATGATGATAATACATGAAAGGAAAAAAAATTTTTTGGAGAGGTTTTTTGCTATAGGGTGCGTGCGCTCAGCAGAAAGACAGAGAGAGACAGAGAGACAGAAAGCAAGAAATCACCCCCCAGGGGGGATGGCCACACCTCAATCCCTTCTCCTCCTTTTCTCCTCTCAGGATCTTGGGCACGCGTGCACACGTGCCCAGCATGAGTTTAAGCCACTGGGTCTGGGACTTGAACCACGGTCAATTACATGGGAGTTCAGCAACATAGCCATTACGCTAACTGCTGGTCCCAAGAAAATAATTCTTTTTAAAAAATTCACATTGTGATGAAGTGATGAAGAAGTTGTTCATACACTTCTAGGACTCGATGACTTTGTCAATATGGTGTGGGAAGATGTCACTGAGTTTGAAATCACACCAGAAGGAAGAAGGATTCTAAGTTAGATCAGATTTTGCTAAATGGAAATAATATAACAGTGCTGATTCTAGGAAGAGAATGACCTGAACTACAAATGAATATCTGCAACTTAACTTAAGGATTCTATTTTATCTTATAATGGCAACAAAACAGAATTTAAGAAAAAGGATTTTTTAATGTTTAGATTCTGTAAAGCTAAGTTTCCAGTTAAAGGGAAATGCTTTGGGGACCAGCAGATGGCATAATAGTTACGTAGCTGGACTCATGTAGTAGACCATGGTTCGAGCCCTGGATCCAGGACTTAAAACTCATGCTAGGTGCATGTGTGATGTGTGTACGTGCCCAAAATCCCAAGAAGAGACTGGAGGAGAAGGAACTGTGGTTTAGCCATCCTCCCTGGGGGATGATTTCTTGTTTTCTGTCTCTCTGTCTCTCCAGCGAGCGCATGCAACCTATAGCAAAAATCTCTTTAAAAAAAAGAAAAAGAAATGCTTTGGAGATATATGCCCATTTTTGTGTGCTAATTGTGATTATTTTTGAAAAAGAAGGAAAAAGTTTGTTTTTGGAAGACTAAAGTAAAGATTTGTTGTTGTTGCTGAAGAGAGGAAGAAAGAGCCTGTTGCGGATTTTTGGTGAAAAACATCAGTTGGAATACATGCCTTCCTGTCGTCTGGAAGTTCTGCTAAAATAATAGTAAAGGGTGGGAAAGGCTTAGACACATCAAAACAAAACGTTCCCTCAAGGTCTTTATCCATGAGTCTCAATGGGGAATGAAAAGAGAAGTGATAGCTGAGGATGTAAGCTGAGAAAGCTGCTTCTTCCAAGGTCACTTCTTTCTCTACTGCGTGTTCCAAAGACCAGGCAAAGTCTGGGACCAGCAGGTGGTGTGGAAGTTAAGGTGCTGCTGCCCACATGGCCAACAGCGGTTTGAGTTCTGGGTCAGGTGGCTTAAAAATCACACCAGATATATGTGTATGTGTGCCCAAAAACCCAGGAGAAGAATAGAGGAGAAGAGATTGTGGTATGGCCATGCCCCCGAGGGTGATTTCTCACTTTTCCTCTGTTTCTCTCCAGTGAGCACATGTGCTTTATGGGGAAAACATAAAGAAAAAAATTCAGGCAAAATCTTCTCATGGCAGATTTGACCTGCTATTTTTGATGTCTGATCAATCAACATAGGCTGATGTCCATCCCAAATAGCACATAATTTTTGATTGGGCCTACAATTCCAAATCAACATCCCAATCCTCCTCATTGAGCTATAAATTCTGTGACTGTAGTATATCTATAACTACTGAGGCAAACAGAAATATCTATCTTGAATTATCCTTCTGCCTTAATTCTGACCCTTAACTTGACTAAAAGCTACTCGGGAGGAAAAAGTACGTCCTTCACTTACACTTGTTTAACACAAGAGGTGTTAAGGAATGTCTTCTGCAGTCTGCCTTTACTGGTCTTTATGGATTTCTGATACAGTGTTCTATATTGGTTCAACAAAGGATGTTGCCCAGTGAATCAAAATCAATTCCAGAGAAACAAAACTCAACATTAAAAAAAAAAAATCAAACTACCTACCAAAGAAGAAAATGTAAATTTATCGAATTTTTTAAAATAAAGATAATTCTAGGGCCAGCAGGTGGTATGGTAGATAAGGCACTGAACTTCAACATGGCTGACTACAGTTTGAGTCCCAGACCTGGAGGCTTGAAAATTATGCCAGGTGAATATGCCTGTGTGCCCCAAATCTCAGGAGGAGAATGGAGGAGAGGGGACTGTGGTGTGGCCAGCCGTCCTGGGGGGCGGTGGGGTGCTTTCTCACTTTCTCTCTCACTGTCTGTCCCTTTCTATTGATGACGAAAACCTTAAAAAGAAACAAAAACAAACAATAAAATAAAGATAATTTTCTAAGCATAGAAGTAACAGAATAAACAACAAGGAAAGAGGTTGACTGGTTTTACTACCTTTTAAAATGTGATCTTTAAACAGAAACCAATTTTAAATACTAAAGTAAATAAGAATTGAAAGTGTTTGAGATGGGGCCGGCAGGTGGCGTGGTGGTGAAGGGCGCTGGACTCCCACATTGCTGACCGCACCTGGTGGCTCGCTTTCTCTCTCTCTCTCTCTCTCTCTCTCTCACTCTGTCCCTCTGGTCAAATAAAAATAAATAAATAAAATAAGGAATTTTTAAAAGTTAAATAAAATCATTCTTAAAAAAAGAAAGTGTTTAAGAAAGAGTTCACATATTTATTGGATAAGGAGCTCATAAAAAATAAATAAGAAAACCCTTAAGGCATTAGTGAAGAAAATTACACTAATAAAAAAAAATCCCAAAATGTGAGAGCTCATATAAAAATCTGTTTGCAAAGATTTATCCCCATTTTATTAATAATCACCAACATTGGGAGATAAATGTCCTACCTGCCTGCTGATTGGTGAGTATATAAACAAATAATGGTACATTCGTACCATAGAATATCACTACTAGAAACAAGACAGACTGCTAACGTGGACAGAAACATTGTTGACTCTCGAAATCGTTATGCTAAGTGATAGAAGCCAGACACAGAAGGGTCGTCTATACCATATGGTTCCATTCATATGATATTCCAGAAGGAAAAAAAAAAGAAACTCTATAGCAACAGAAAACAGATTAGAGGATGCCAGTGGTGGGCTATGGGGAGGAGACGGACTATAAAGTGACATAAGAGTACTTTTGGGGGTGAATGAAATATTTTATATCTTGACTGGTGCTGGTTGCATGATCACCATATGTCTAAAAGTAATAAATTTTACCACGCATAAATTACAATCAAATAAACCTGACTTTAAAAGAGGATCATTAGAAACTATTTCACAAGTAATCACGTAAGAGAAAGCTACCATGGGGGGGGGGTCACATTTTACTCTATTAAATTTAAAAGTACTGTCCGATTCTGGCAAGATTTCAGCGAATCTGATATTCTCATATAGTCACATGGGTGATGTGAATTGGAATGACACTTTTGAAAATCATTGGTGAAGTATGTATCAAGAGTCACAAAAAAATGTTTACCCCTTGACCCAGCAAAATCATCTACGGGAATCCACACCAAGGCAATTCAGTAAAATGGCCTGAAAACAATTATGTTTATGGAATTATTTGTTGCATATTATTAATAAGTAATTAAAAATTAGAGAAGCTCAATTTTCAATAATGGGGAGATGACTAAATGGTTATGGAAAATTACAGTAAAACATATAACAATTAAAACAGCCTTTATAAAGTCTATAGAGCCACATGTACATATGGAAGTAAGGTTATGACATAACATTACTGAAGAAAGCCAAAGATGGATTCGAGTTTGCATTCTGGAAAGTCATTAAGGATGGTAGTTGAGCACTGAGATTCCAGAGTCAAACAGCCTGGGTTCATTCCCCAACCTGCCACCTAATAGCTGTGACCTTGAGCAGCTTACTTAACCTCTCTACACTCAGTTTCTCTTTTGTAAAATAGAAAAGATAATAGAGTTTCCTTAAGGTTTTTTCCAAAGGTTAATAAGCTAATAAATCACATAAAACACAAAAACTATGTGTTTACTATACTGTTTTCTCTTCTTGCCAAAATGTAAAAGGGTTGAACAAAAACAAGACAACAGTATTATTTTGGAATATATGGTTGTGGAATTATTATACTAGGATGGTTGAGATTATTAGCAATTTTGGTTATTTTTTGTTTTTCTATTTTAACAAGTCATTTTGATTTTTAAATGCTTCCATAGGTCTCACTATAAATTTACGTTTCAGTTTCACTGAATGAGTATTTTCTCAGTCCTTTTTATTTTTTATTTTTTTTGGCTTTCTTGTTAATGGATTTCCAAGTGATAGTGTGACGAAAGGGCTAAAGGGGTGTGTAGACAACTGATTCATGCCAATTCCATTGAAAGAAATACTCTAAAAAATAGGAAACACCACAAAATGGTCTGAAGGCAATAGTGTTCATGGAAATACAAATTACAGGTTATTTTTCACGTTAAGCAATTGGAAGTAATGATAATAATAAGGGAATATTGAACTAAATGATAAGATAGTTACTTAGGGAAATATTATTCAAAAATGTTTAATTTATTTATAAATGTTATAGAGTCATACAAAGTCTTCAATCCCAAAAATAGCAAATGAGACTATATCAGGCTAAAAAACTTCTGCATAGCAAAAACAAACAAACAAACAAAATAAATTAAAGTGAAGAGACAACCCTCAGAGTGGGAGAATGTATTTGCAAACTATGCCTTAGGTAGGGGACTGATAACCAGAATATACAGGGAGCTCAAGCAGCTTACCTGAAAAAAAAAATGCAATATAGTCAAAAGATGGGCAAATGAGCTAAACACACAATTCTGTTGCAAATGGTCAAAAAGCATATTTAAAAAAACAAAACAAAACATAACAAAAAACCTCTCAGCCTCTCTGAGGGAAATGCAAATCAAAACCACAATGAAATCCTACTTAGCCCTAGTCAGAAAGATAAGATTAAAAAAATAATAAAGGGGACCAGCAGATGGCATAATGGTTACATCACTGGACGCCCACATAGTCAACTGTGGCTCAAGTACCGCCTGTGACTTAAAACTCACCTGGGCAATATGTGCGTGTGTGCCCAAGATCCCAAGAGGAGAATGGAGGAGAAGGGATGGTGGCGTGGCCATCCCCCTAGGGGGTGATTTCTTGCTTTCTGTCTCTCTGTGTCTCTCAACAAGCACACACGCCCTATAGCACAAATTTCTCTAAAAAATAAGTAAATAAAATAGAGAATGATAAGTGCTGGTGAGGCTGTAGTGGAAAGGGAATCCTCCAACTCTTAGTACAACCACTGTGTAAAACAATACGGAGATTCCTCAGAAACCTACAAATAGAACTATCAGATGGCCCAGTAATTCCACTCTCAGGTATCTAGCCAAAGGATAGGAAAACTCTCAGTCAGAAAACACTTGCACATCCATGTTTATTGTGGCATTATTCACAATTGCTAGGACATGGGATCAACCCAAATATCCAAGAACAGATGAGTGGATTAAAAAAATGTGACACACGTACTCTATGGAATACGACTCAGACATAAAAACCAATGAGACCCTAACGTTTGATACGAAGTGTACAAACATAGAAGATTTAATGCTCAGCGATGCAAGCCAGACTATGAAAGAGAGGCATTGTGTGTCTCCACTTAATATATACAACCTCGTTTTTTTTCAAGCTGGCTTCTGAACATGACAGCTATGCTGGGAGGACCCCAAGTGAAGCCCTTTACACAAGGTCGGCCACTACCAGGGTGCCTTCTCCTTGTGTGTTCCGGGCGGTACCTCCAAGCCCGTTCTTGAAACAGATCTGTGGAAATGTATGCTGACTTTTGGTTCCACATCTGGAAATGCTGAGGGTCAGCTATGATTCCTAGCAATGTGGCCATTCTCCCCTTTTCAAAACGTCCACATACCTCATAGGCAGGAGCTCTTCTTTCCAGACGCCCAAGGCATCCCAGCAATCTCCTTTTCCAAAACTGAGTGGCTTTAAATGTTCAGACCACAAGGCTTAATTTTCCAGTGCTTTCAGTTGGAAAAACTCAGACCTGTGTGGATCTGCTACCTGTTATGTTCTGGCCATAAAAAGACATAGTTAAAATAATACTCCCTGGATTAAACATACCACTTACATTTTTTTCTCTAAGACTTTGTGTGTCTCTTAGGAACTAATTAAACTTGACAATTTAGATCTCATGCCTTAGAGTTTTCTGAGAGGAAAATGCTAAAATGAAGCAAATGGAAAATTTTGTAAAGTTTATAAATTCATGGAAAGTAGAAATAAGTGAAAGGAAGTGTTTTTCATTTCACTTTGCATGAAAGAAAAGGTCCCTTAAGAAAAACAGAATTAGAGTCATCTACTTTATAACTTAGGGGATATTTATCTATAAGTTTTCCTATCATTTGCTTTGTAATTTCTATCATTTGTCTTTCAGTAGGAAAAAAAAAGCATTATTTATGCCTTGACCTAGATAGAGAAAAGGGAATTGAGTAAAAATAGTTTAACATCAAGAAGTTCTTTGTCAGTCAACAAATGCTATTCAAAAGTGCTTTATCAGATTTCCACCCCTCCTTCTTGTTTTTCAATGTCATAATTATTTATAGGGCCAGATGTAGTCTCAACTCTGCTAAAATCATTTCTTCAAGGGCTCTCAGCCCTTATCCCAGGCCTACCACTGCCCCAGCAGGCCTCTGCACAGACGTTTGATCACATGGATCCTCATTCAGCTGTGAGCCGTGTGTGTGCACATGTGTGTGCGTGAGTATTAGTAGTGGTAAGAAATCATCTGGGTCTTTATGGAACATCTTAGTGTACACGCTGACTGGGAATGGATGAATTATAGAAGGTGAGGCCCCGTTTTTACCTTAGACCAACTCGATGCTCCTGCAGAAAAGACAACCCCACACACACTGTCCACCCAAACGGAAAGCCAGTGGGGACTGAATTCACCGTGGCCGATGAAATCAGACCACCCCTGAGAAGAGCACATGGGGCACTGTGGGGTCAAGAAACCCTCATCAGACACAGACATCCAGGCCTCCTATTTCTGGACGTGGTAGTATTCAGGTAAAGCTATGAAAATCTCCTTCTGCCTCAAGTGCATCTGGCACTAGGCAAGTAAGGGCACTATAAAGCCTGAACACCTGACCCAGCACCCTCATGTGTTAGAGCCTTAGACCTCGAGGACGCTGACAAAGCAGCAGCACAGGACAGGAGTTAAACACAGGCACTGTGGGAATAAAGGCTGACCAACCACAATGATAGCAAAACAGAAAAAGGACTCTGGACTAACGCCTGCCCTGCCAAGTATTACCTGGGTAGCTGTAGGTAGATTACTTAACTTTCCGTTTATTTTCCTGTAAGAGATGCTAATTTTTTGGTAAGAATTATTTTTATTTTATTTTATTTATTTATTTATTTATTTTAATTTGACCAGAGAGGAATAGAGTAATAGAGAGAGAAAGAGAGACAGAGACACAGAGAGAGAAAGTGAGAAAGCAAGCCGCCAGAAGCAGGACTCAAACTGCTGTCAGCCACGTGGGAGTCTAGCTCCCTTAATCACCATACCACCTGCTGGCCCCAAGAGCTGTTATTTTACCTGTCCCACTAGGCTTTTAGGAGGATTCACACTTGCAAAGTACTTAAAACAGCACCTGGGAAGTGCTATGAAAGCTCTTACTGAATGGAATGAATAGATTTTCAGAAACAATTTTATTCCTGAGTCTACCTGTTTTCATTCCAGGATTATAGTTGATTTCGATACAGTTATTGGGGGGGTGGTCAGCAGATAGCGCAGCGGTTAAGGCACTGGATTCCCACATAGCTAACTGCAGTTCAAGTCCCAGTGCGTGTGTGCCCAAAATCCTGAGAGGGGAATGGAGAAGGGATTGCAGCATCGCCATCTCCCCTGGGGCGGGAGGGCTCCTCACTTTCTGTCTCTGTCTCTCTGGCAAGCACATGCACCCTATAGCAAAAATCTCTCAAAAATACACAAATAAATAAATGCAGCCATTGGGCCCAGCCAATGGGGTGGTGCAGGTGGCAGGGCACCTCCACGTAACGCAGCCATCACATGGGAGGTCCTTACTTGGATCTCAGGTTGACCGGAACACAATGAACACACACATATGCCCGAAGCCTGCTGGTGGCGGGCCGGAAAGGGGGCTGTGGCATAGCAGTCAAGCAGGGTACCTGTGTCTTGGAAAGAAGGAAACGCTTTAAATAGTATCCTTGAAGGTGTCTGAAATCTTTTACTTTTGTCTTTCAAATTTAATTGACTTCGATGGGAATAACTTTAACAGAAAGCAGGAGCTTGGAACAGAGACCTGCTTGAAGAATCTGGGTTAAAATACCATGAACGCTCAGTAAGGACAGGAACTTGAGGAAGTCACTTCTCTGAACTGATATACACATCAGTAAATTGAAACTGGTATGAATCTTGCAGGACTACTACGAAAATTAATAAGTTATGTGTGGAAAGCAGCTAATCATTCAGCTGGCTTTCTTACTGCCTTTTAAAGCTTTCCTGGCTCAATGATTCTCAGTAGATTTTAGGGTTGTCTTCTGATGTAAACAATTGAAATTTAATCTTTTTTGGGCATTTTTGCTATTTTTTTTTCATTTTGCTGTTATTATTTTTTTTTTCCATTTTGCTGTAAGTCATGTGAGTTCACCGGAGAAAGAGAGAGAGAGAGCGAGAGAGTGAGAAAGTACCCCTAAGGGGCTGGCCATGTCTCAATCCCCTCTACTCCACTCTCAGAATTTTAGAACACATGAACATGTGCCTAGGCTGTTTTTCAAGCTGCTGGCTCCAGGACTTGAACTATGTAGTCAATCAAGTGGGATCCAGTTGCCTAACCACTATGCCACCTAGTTGATCCACTACTAATATTTTTTATTTAAATTTATTTATTTACATTCATTCACTGTACATCATAACAGCATACAAAATGAGATTTTCCATCCAGAATACACTGTACATTGGCTCAATCAAGCACATCAACTTATATGTTATCGTCAACAAACAATTTTCCATTTCTTGTTTTCTGTACATTTTGCTTTTTACTATTAATATTTTTAACTATGTATTTATTCACTCCACGTGCATCACCCTTCCTGTATGAGATCTATCACGGCGTCGACAGAAATTATACTGATCGAGAATAGTAAGTTTTATAGAAAATCCTCCACTGTAATTCTTCAGGATCTATCCGCAAATGTTTCCTGGGGATTCTCTTATACGTCGTTGTTTTCAGATCTCCATGTCACTCACTGGGCAGATGTCACCCAAACCTGCTTGTCTCTTCCATAGAATTTTCTGGAAGGTGAGTTTTTAAGTGAGGTTTTTCTCTGTCATTTTTTTAAATTAAAAATTACAATTAGAAAAGTGTCAGAATGGTTTTGGTGATTTTCAGCTGCCTGGTATTTTTTTCACATATGTTCCTTCTTAATGAGGATGTTTCTTCCCACCCAACGTCAAGGTTAACACCACAAATGCCTCTTTATAACCTATTTAAAATATTGAGCAAGTTCCTCTCCATGGGGTCTGCTGATGCAAAAGCTCCTGTGTTTGTTTGCACAGAAGAATGGTTGTTCTCAGGTCCTGTTACTTCATACTCTGAGTGTTTCCTCGGAGAAGTCACCAAACTGACGAACTGTCCCCCCTGGAGAGAAGAATCCCGCACTACCCGTGTGCGTGCCTCGAGGGGCTCCTGTCAGTTACACTCGCACATCACAACCCCCTGGGGCCACTGCAACCCCCTCTCCTTGGGGAGGCACTCAACCATGGGGAAATCAATGTTCTCTCTCAAAGTGGCTTATGGTTGACCCTGTGCTGTTCAGGGCCCCGCGAAAAAGATCAAGAAGATTCTGTGGACAAGAAGCCTAGGAAAATTTGGGGGGGGGGGGGAATTTTTTTTAAGGTTTTGCCATAGGACGTGTGCACTCACCAGAAAGAAAGGCGGGGGGGGGGGCAGGTGAGAAATCACTCTCCAGGGGGTTGGCCACGTAGCAAGCCCTTTTCCTCCATTCTTCTCCTGGGATTCTGGGCACGCACCACATGCGCCCATCAAGCTGCCTGGTCTGCAACTCAAATAGCAATTGGCCATGTGGGAGTCCAGTGACGCAAGCACTATGACTCCTGCTGGCCTCCCTGGGAAATATTTGAAGATACATTGCAGATCAAGCTCCTTTTCTTAAATTCACAATGCACCTTAACATATCAAGTTGCCATGTATTTCTCAGTAAGGAAATTTGAAGGGACCAGTTCATGTCACTGGACGCATCTGGAAAAGGTTCTGGGTTTGTGTCCCAAGACTTCCATGAGCATGTGTCCAGTCTGGCTAAGGTGGAGCAGATTATGGCATCTAGACCCTTCTGGGAGTGTGTCTCTCTCCTATGGAAGAAATTAACAACTAATTTTTATTTTTTTTTTTCCTGAGAGGTTTTAGCTATAGGGCACGTGCACTCGCCAGACAGACAGAGAGAGAGAGACAGAAAGCGAGAAATCACCCCCCGGGAGGGGTGGCCACACTGCAATCCCTTCTCTTCTCAGGATCTTGGGCACGCACGCACACGCGCCCGGCGTGCATTTTAAGCCACCGGGTCCGGGACGTGAACCGCGGTGGACTACATGGGAGTCTAGCGACATAGCCATTATGCTAACTGCTGGTCCCAACAACTAATTTTTTTTGAAATTTGACTTCACCCCATGTTATCTAGAAGTCTTTAAAATGGAACCCAGCTTTACAGGATTATCGACGGAAAGCCTGGAACTTGGGTTTCCATGGAAGAGCTCTTGGTAAACAGAGTTTTACAGTAGAGATTGCGTGACTCTGAGAGTCAGCTGAACGCAGGCTAGCGCGTCTGGAAATAGCCTGCAGTGCCCATTTCTCTATCTCCGTTGAGACTCCTCTCCAGGTCCCTGGGTTCTCTGCAGTCCCAGAGAGAGTCCCAGTCCTGTAAGTCTTACGCCACAATGGGATACTAGTCAGCCTTTCAAAAGAAGGCAGTGCCGCCATGACAACATGGATGAGCCCCGAGGACATTACCCCCAGTGTGGCAAGCCAGTCCTGAAGGACTGCATGGTTCTGGTGTGAGGGATCGAAAACAGCCAGACTCAGGGAGCAGAAGTGGAATGATGGTTGCCAGGAGCTGCCAGAGGGGGATGTGGGGACGTGTTGCTCAGGGGTGTAAAATTTCGGTCCTGTGAGATGAGTGAGTTCTAGTGCCCCACTGTACCACATGGTGCCGACAGTTAGCACTGTGTTGTGTGCTTGTACATTTAGGAGAATTGCTTTCACATTATGCTCTTAGAATAAATGAGGAAACTCAGAGGCACAAGGGAGCTTCTACAGGTGGCAGACAAGTCTATTAACTACACAGAGAAGCAGGGACCAGCAGTTAGCTATGTCGCTGGACTCCCATGTAGTCGACCACGGTTCGAGTCCCAGACCCAGTGACTTAAACTACACAGAGAAGCCACACAGTTACGATGTCTGTTAACGTCACTGTGCTTGTGTCTTCACAGGTGCCTGCATATGCCTGAGCTCGTCCAAGAGTGTGCACGTTAGGGCCAGCAGGTGGCATGGTGGTTAAGGGCGCTAGACTCCCACATGGCCAATTGAGTTGGAGTCCTGGACCTGACAGCTTGCTTTCTCACTTTCTCTTTCTTTCTCTCTGTCCCTTTCTGATCAAATTAAAATAAATACATTTAAATAAAATAATTCTTTTAAAAGAAGAGTGCACATTAAATATGTGTCATGTGTTTATGTCAATTATTCTTCAGTAAAGCTGTTAAAGATAGAGCGAATGCAGGGCCAGCAGGTGGCATAGTGGTTAAGGTGCTGGACTCCCAAGTGGCTAACTGTGCCTTGAGTCCCAGTCCTGGAGGCTTGAAACTCACACTGGGTGCATGTGTGTGCATGCCCAAAATCCTGAGAGAAGGATGGAGGAGAAGGGATCGCAGAGTGGTTGTCCCCCGGTAGGGGAGAGTGATTTCTCATTTTCATTTTATCTCTTTCTGTCTCCCTCTGTCTTGCTGGCCAGCATATTGCACTGTGTAGGAAAAATCTCTCTCTCTCTGTCTCTCTCTCTCTCAAAAAAAAAAAAAAAAAAAAAGACAGTGAGTGTGAGTGTGTACTCTGCCTGGTTATGTGGTTGATTTCTAAAATCAAGTGGATGATTTAGGATTATCCATCACCTATCATTTTGCAGGGTTTGTTCCTTGTCTTCTCCTTGTTAGCACAGATGATTTAGAGTTAATATCTGCAGAAAATATATTTCAGCAATGGTACAAACGTTGGCATACAGCAGAGGATGAAAGAACTGACCTTCTAGCAAACCTCTCACATGGACTGGTACTGTCCTACCCTACAGGTGCCCCTACTGGGACAGCTACCATCAACTCCCCTCTGTGTGGATTTGGTTAAGCTTCTTGGCTTGTCTTCACTTCCCTCTTCCTTCCCCTGCTCCATTTACTAATTTCAGCTATTTTTAGGCTGGTTTGCAGCTCCCATTTCTCTTGAACTAAAGTCCAGTCTTGTTTTAAATACTCCACAAAGCCCTATAAGATAGGACCCCTGTCTTCACTCAGTTGACCTTTCAACTTTTCCTGCTTCACAAGTCCGAATCTGTCCGTTTCTAATTTTCCCCAGTTCCCACCATACGCCGTGTTTGCTGTGGCCTCCTCTCCTGAAACTCTCCAGTGCATTCCCTTCCCTCCCCAAACTCCCTCTGACCCAACCTCAGCCCTGTGCCTAGCTGTAGTCCCTCATCTTTAGGTTCTAGTCTAGACATCAGCTCTTCCAAGAAGCTGCCTTGACCCGTTCACAGAGCCGGGCTGGCTGACCCTTCTCTGGCCCCCTTAAGCAACTACACTACCCACTTCCCAGCGTTCCCTGCGCTCTGCGCTAACAGTCTGTTTATTGATCTGTATCTCCGGCTGGACTGTACACTCCGCGGGGCAGAACCTCGCTCTGCACGCTCGCCATTGCCTCCCCAGGGCCTGGCCCAGAACCTCTAAGGTGGCAGCTGCTCAATAAATACATGTTGAATGAATGAGTCGGTCCGTGGCTCGGTCTCAACATTATTGCTAGTAAAATAGCACGCTTCTATCCCAAATCTTACATTTCTATCCCCAGTCTTGCAGAGAATGGCATCAAACAGTCCAATTGTGGAGTTTCTATGAAGTTGTCTCCCTCGAGCACCTAGACAGTGTGGTGGGGAGGACTCCCTCTAACTCGGAGACGGAAAGTACGATGTCACATCGCCTGCTCATTTATGCAGAGAGCCAGCCAACCAGAGTTAGGCTCACTATTCCTTTTCCTCGGACTTTGTATCTACATCATCGCATTCTATACTTTAACCAGGCCTGGACGCAGCCTTGCCAGAAACCCTGCCTTCTGTCTTCACGACGAGTTAGGCATGCTCTAGGGCTTTGGGAATCACGCTTGTATATTTCAGTCTTGTTGCATAATAAACGACAGATACACGTAGTCACACGCACAGGCTCAACAACACACATGTGCTCCGCTGTTCTTTTGCAAACTGAACTGACATTTACCCAGCTGCCAAGTTCATATTCTAATAGGATGACAAGAAACTATTTCCCTAACGCAATCGTGAATCACTCTATGTCAGACAGGCCTGTTCACCACAACGCCCTTCCTGGTTGGAAAGCAAAACGTAGAAGCTGGATGGTTTCAGAGAAACAAATTGCTCCTGGCTGCAGAATGAGATGACTATGTAGCTGACCAAGAAAAACATAAAAAACACCCCAAGGAGATGAATTACTTGAAATTAGGAGGCCCTACATTCCTGGGACCAGATAGCAGAACTATTTTACCCCCTTAAGACATGATGCTATTGTTAGTCAGACACTTCCAGGATTTGGGCTTTGTGGGGAAACTTGTTGGCCTCACTGCAGAAAACTGCTCTAAGAGGGATGTGAGCATATCCATGCATAATAAAGCTTTTGAGTCGTATTTAGGAAAGGTTCTCTCCACAACCCTTGCATCGTTTCAATGACTGGAATCACAGAAAGAGTTTTAGAGCAGTAGATGGTGGCTCAGGAATGAAATTGTTGAAGGATGCACCACCCAGTGATAGAGAGAATCAGCGACCATATTCTTTTGCCTCTTCAGTTCTCGGAGTTGTCCAAAGCCCCAAAAGACAATCTACTCTTCCTGTTCTCCAGGTTGCCCAGCTGAAAGCTCATTCTCTCCCTCTGTACTAGCACGAGTGAGAGGGTGTCAGAGAATGTAGGGGTGACTTGTAGGGAAGACCGGCATGTTAATGAAGGTGATACCGATGGCAAAAACAGATCCACCCCAGAGTCCCTGCAGCGTAATAGAATGGACATTTTCAAAGGCCAATCAGCTAGAGCTGAGAATATGCGGCACTTTGTGAGACTCACATGGGTGAAGGCTCTACATTGACATGTGACTTCCACCCTGACACGAACATCCAGTCAGCCCATAAATATCCACTCAGTCTGCCGAGGCTGAGTCTAGGCCTAGTTAAACTCTTGAATGTGATGATTTAGATGCAGTCTGAGGAGGAGGACTAGGGAAGCCTAACCCTATCTGGTTGTCTCTCCTGCGTTAAGTGTAAGATGGGACATGAAAGGTCATGTGAGAGGTTTCTAGGGGATGGGACAGGATGCCATTCACAGACCTGAGGCACTTGACCTATATAATTGCAAGGGACGCTAGGCAAGTGGTCTGGCTTTGGGCCTAGGAGGCAGAAGCAACAGATGTTGATGAATACATACCATTCGTGGCCACTGTTCAACATTTCAGTCACCAAACATCCATTTTATTTGTCCTCTCACATCAATGACAAACTTTTTCCCTCTAAGAGAGACAATTCTTTTTTTTTTTTGAGAGTAAACTGATTTTTTTATTATGATTTTTATTATTCTGAAGGCTGATTCTAGAATTTTAAAAATGTTTTAAAATAAAATTTCCATATTTGAATACTTATTTACAACATGGTGGTGGTGTTGATGGTTAATGATAATAATGAATGAATTGCATTGGGACTGAGCTTTCAAAGTTACAGAGGTTTTCCATATACTTCAATTCTAAGTCCCACCGGGAAGTACTTCAAAGTCCAGCACCTCCAGGGAATGCAAATTCTTCTTATCACAAATCCTGTTGCTCTTTGTGATCCAATCACCTGCGAACTAAATATCACACACACACACACACACACACACACACACACACACAAACTATATGGTGGGAAACTACAATGAAAACTCTCATTCATAAATAGGAAGCATATTAGGACATAAAACTAACAGAATCCTGCTGGGTGGTGTAAACCTTTACTCTTTAGATAGAAAATCTTTCCTGATTACACCTTGATTCTGATGTCCAGGAAGAACATTAGGGGGCCAGCAGGTAGCATGATGACTAAGGCACTAGACTTACACATGGCCGACCATAGTTCAAGTCCTGGACCTGGCAGCTTGAAAATGACAGCAGGTGGGGCCAGCAGGTGATGTGGTGGTTAAGGCACTGGTGTACCACATGGTTGACTGCATTTCGAGCTCCAGATCTGGCAGCTTGAAAATCACGCCAGGCATATGTGTGTGCATGCCCAAAATCCCAAGAGGAAAATATAGGAGAAAGGATTGCTATATGGGGGATTGCCACCCCCTTGGGGGGGTTGATTTCTTAATTTTCCCCTCTCTGTATCTCTCTCTCTCTGTCTTTCTCTTTTTCTCCAGCAAGCACACATGCCCCATGGCAAAAAAAAAAAAAAAAAAAAAAAATCATGCCAAGTGCATGTGCATGCATGCCCAAAAATCTGAAAAGGAGAAAGGATTGTGGCATGACCATCTCCCCGGGGAATGATTTATCATTTTCCCTCCCTCTATCTCTCTCCAATGAGTACACACACCCTATGGCAAAAACTTTAACAAAAACAAAATACCAAGAATAAGAACACTAGGTAGTCTGTTATTCTCCATGACCCATGGCTCCATTCACTAGGACATTCTTTCTTGGCCATCATGATCTCCTTGGCTGGATCCAATGTGGCCATTGGAATGTATGTCATCCTCAAGGCTTGCCCAGCTGTCAAAACCTGCTCCTGCAGGTTCAAATTTGATGACCCAAATGTTATAAATTTCAAGTAGGAAAAGGCTTTTTTAGTCCAGTTTCATGATTCTTTGTTCATATTTCTTTGGCAATAATACTGCCTCAAAAATATAGTATGTTCCCTATCTGTCTGCTTCCAATCAGTTCCATCTGTCAGTTCTTAGATATAATTCCCAAGACTGATATAGTGCTAGCTTTCTCAGTCTCATTTGATTCTCCCTTAATTTGATGCCAACCAACTTGAGGTCATCCAGCTTGGGTAGAAAAGTCATAAATCCAATCTAAAATTTGCTCTAAATCTGAATTTTAATGAGCTATTCCTGCTTTAAAAGCTTCTCAATCTTATTTCCTACTATTTGGGACGTAGAAGAGGATAACTTTTCCAATCTTTCAACACCCAAATATCCAGACTCTATTGATTCCTTTTTATTTCTGCCTTCAAGTTAGCAAACCCTTCTCTCTGAACTCATCTCTTTCTCCTAATATTTTGGTAAATGCAGCCAGTCACAGCCAACACACATTATTAATACTCTGTTTCCCAGTATTTTTTCTTTTTCTTTTTCTTTTTTTTTTTTTTTTTTTTGGAGAGGTTTTTGCTATAGGGAGCATGAGCTTGCCAGACAGACAGAGAGAGACAGAGAGACAGAAAACGAGAAATCACTCCCCAGGGGAGATGGCCACGCCGCAATCCCTTCTCCTCCATTCTCCTCTCGGGATCTTGGGCACGCATGCACATGCGCCTGGTGTGAGTTTTAAGCCACCGGGTCCGGGACACGAACCACAGTTGACTACATGGGAGTTCAGCCACATAGCCATTATGCTAACTGCTGGTCCCGGCCCAATCTTTTTTCTTAAAGTTACAAGTTTGATAACTACTTGCTCTTCCTGCCACAAGTGCTCAGGCACCATTTTAACAAATGTTTTGCCCCCACAGGTCATAGATCTTGAAGTAAACTACCTTTCCAACCTCTAGTAATACTGCATGTCTTTGAACTGTTAAAACAATGTCATTTAGCTTAACTGTAATATCTAGCTCATTTATATTTAGCATAGTTGATGAGATACCATTTATTTTATATGTGACCCCTTTTTTTCCTTTTTCCTCTCTTTTCCTGCCTCCTTTGATTAATCAAATATTTTACTATTCCATTTTTCCCTTGATAGTTAAGTTACTATTCATTTTATGGTCACTTACAGGTTAAAAAAAATGTGTCCTTAACTTATTATGATCTATATAAATTGCTATTTTTAATCATTTCCTATGTAATGTTAAAGCTTTCCAACTTTTTTATTTATGCTATCCTGCTTATAAATTATATGTTTATTACACAATTAATATTTGGTAAATATTTATTTGTATGTATCCACACACAGATAGTAACATTTCTGTTCTTTTTCTCTTCTTATAATTCTGTGTTTCCTCTGAGATTGTTTTCCTTCTGTCTCAAGAGGTAACTTTAGAATTTCTCTTATTGGGAGCTTGCTGGCAATGAAATCTCTCATTTTAGTGTTGGTTTGAAAATGTCTTTTCCCTGGACTTTTTGAGAATATTTTCACTGGGTATAGAACTCTAGGTTGATGGTTATTTTCTTTCGACATTTCAGAAATGTCATGCTATTATCTTACAATCAGCTAGACTTATTTTTTCCTCCTTTGTGTGTTTTTTATCTAGCTCTTTTTGAGAATTTTTTTCTTTGTCTTTAATTTTTAGCAGTCTTATCATGACATTTAGTTGTGAGTTTCTTTGTATTTATTCTTGAGGTGTGCGTCTTTTCCCCAATCTATGGGTAATTATCTTTCACCTGTCTTGGAAAGTTCTCAGATATTATCTCCTCAAATATTTTTTCATCCTCTTCTCTCTCTGACCCATTATTTCTCTTTCCTCTTCTACTGGAATTCAGTCACACTGTGTCCCACACATCCCAATGATCTCTCCTGTAGTCTCATTCTTTTTTCTCTCTGTACTTCAGCTTGGTTATTATCAATCTAGTTTACTAATCCCATCTTCTGCTGTGGATATTCGTCTGCTAGGTCCACCCCATGAGCTCTTAATCTCAGTATTTTGTTTTGCTACTAGAACTTAATTTGATTCTTTCTTGTAGATCTCAATTCTCTGTGAAAATCTCTTTTGTCATTTATTTTCTCTATCTTTTCCTCTACTTTCTTAAATACAATAAAGTTACTTTCTTTTCTTCCTTTTTCTCTATTCATAATATAGCACATGCATGTTCATGAGAGGTGGTAGGGGGAGGCTCTGTCCAGATGAGTGGAATCTGGCCATGCCACAATCCTTTCCCTCCATTTCTACAGTCCACTCGATCCTGAACATGTACCCAGTGTATTTCAGTCTGGCCAGATAAGGAATTTAAACTGTGATTTCCATGTGGATCAGGCTTTTCTGGGGCAGTACTTTACCACAGAGCCAGTCTCACCACAGTTACTTTAAATTTCTTGTCAGCTAGCTCCAATGTGGGTCCTTTTCTATGGTCTGTTTTACTGGTTGGCTTTTATCCTTTTCTTGTCTTTTGGAATAACTAGCAATTTTTTAATCGAATGAAGGACATTGAATACAAAAGGTTGTAGGAGCTTTCGATGAAGCTATCTTCTTTTGAGGATGTAGCTTACCTTCTTTTAGGCCAATCCATGTGGTGGTCTATCAGTGCTCTATTACAGTTCTCATAATCTTAATACACCGCTTATTTACTCCTGACCTTTAGAGTTGTCAGCTGAGAGTCTGGTGTATTCTGCACAGTTCTCCCCCTAGCAGAGTCTGAACACCAATACCTTGCAAAAGTGCCAAAATTATGCTTGGATTTTCAAAGGTTCACTGGTAATATCTGTGGTCTTCCATCTAGTATAGCCCTCCCATTATGCAAAAGTCCTCAGGAGAAACTAGCCCTATTCCTGAGATCTTCAATTCTCTTCCAAAAGATGCAGCCATCTTCAGGTGCAAACCTGAGATTCTTAGCTTCAACCTGAGCCCAAAATACAGTAAATACTTCCAAGATTAAATCTGATGCAGAGGTCAATTCAACTACTCAAGATCTCTCCTTTATGAAGTCTTAGTCCTACAATTTTTGTTGCTTCATTAACTCTCCATCCTACAGACTCTTTGGGAGGTGTGTGTGTGTGTGTGTGTGTGTGTGTGTGTTTTCAAAATTTTCTACTAACTTATTTATTTTAATTAGTAAAATTGTATATGTTCACCATGTATAATATGATAGTTTGAAATATTAGGTTGTCAGAAAAGTCATGACTTATTTTTTCTAGGCAAAAATCCATCATGACTTTTCTGACAATTCAATACATATATAAGGTAGAATGACTATATCTTGCTAATTAACATATGTAATAGTTCACATGCTAGTTTTCATGGTGAGAACACTCAAAGCCTACTGTTAACATCTTTGAAAGTATATTGTTATTAATTATAGTCATCTATTGTACAACAGAGCTCTTGAACTTATTGCTCCTATGTAACTAACATTTTCTACCCATCATCATCCTCTCCCCAGCCCTAATCAACCCTTTCAGCTTGTGGCAATCACTATTCAATTCTACTTCTATTAGGTCAACTTTTTTTAGATTCAACATGTAATTGAGGTTATGAGGTATTCGCCTGTCTGTGCCTGGTTTACTTCACATAATGTCCTCCAACTTTGTCCATGTTGTCATAAATTATAAGATTTCTTTCTCTTTTTTTTAAAGACTAAATAGTATTTGATTGTGTATATATTGCACTTGTTTTAAATCCATTCACTGATGATAGACACCAAAGTTATTCCATATCTTAACAACTATTAATAACGCTGTATTGAACATGGAAGTGCAGATATTCCTTTGATGTACGGATTTAATCTCCTTTACATAGATAGTTCATAGTGGGATTGCTGGATCTGGGAGATCTTGATAAAATGAAGGTTTTCAGGCCATGCTCCCAAAGGATTCTGAGAATATAGGGCTGATAGAACATAGTTGAGAAATCTTCCCAGGGATTTGATCCAGATAGACATGCTGAGTACCGGTCTCGATCCTTCCCTAGTAACCCCTCATGGTACCATCTCTACCTGAATCCTCATGTAGAGAATTTACTTTATACCTGATGCAACTGTTGCTGTGAGTGCAGGTACTATGCTGCCGTAGCTACAGGGCATCTTCTAACACTGCCTCCAGGAGCCTTCCCCAGGAAGGACTCTGACACCATGTGCCAGCTACTGCTCCCAATACCAGAGCTTTGAATCACCCAACATAGAGCATGTCATCGCATGCCTTGCTTGTCCAGTTGACACCCCACTATAATTGCCCCCAGAAAAGCCAGATAACGTCTGCCACCTCACACAGCTCATGGACTCTCTGTCTTTCAGCTAGGTGGACATCAACAAACAATCATCATGTCGCCTCCTCTGCCACCTGTGGCAGGAAGAAGAGTTTAAATGAGATCTCAGTGGGATTCATCCATGCTCTGCCAGCTAGTTCTCAACCCATGATTGTATCTGTGGCATCCAACAAAGCTTTAGTATCAGAACACTTTTCTTCTGTTTCTAGAATTTTATTCAAGGTCTATCCTATGGGTGCCCCTGGGAAATATAGTTCAAACCTCTATAAAAAC
This sequence comes from Tupaia tana, assembly GCA_026018925.1. Taxonomy (NCBI): domain Eukaryota; kingdom Metazoa; phylum Chordata; class Mammalia; order Scandentia; family Tupaiidae; genus Tupaia; species Tupaia tana. The sequence continues at coordinate 48,578,735 of JAKSZU010000017.1, read as the reverse complement.
TTGAGCCCTGTTGGTAGGAAAAGCCTAGGAACCAGCAGTTAGCGTAATGGCTATGTCGCTGGACTCCCACGTAGTCGACCGCGGTTCGCATCCCGGACCCGGTGGCTTAAAACTCACGCCAGGCACATGTGCATGCATGCCCAAGATCCCGAGAGGAGAATGGAGGAGAAGGGATTGCGGCGTGATCATCCCCCCTGGGGGGTGATTTCTCGCTTTTTGTCTCTATGTCTCTTTCTGTCTGTCTGGCAAGCGCACACGCCCTATAGCGAAAACCTCTCCAAAAAAAAAAAAAAAAAAAAAAAAACAAGGAAAAGCCTGAATCTACTACCAGATCTCTTAATGAGTGAGATAATAAACTGCCTTTGTCTGTTGCTTGCAACTGAAAGCATCCTAACTCATACAAATTGAGGTACATGGCAGAATGATATAAAGCAACATCCTGGAGATACGTATTTAGAAGCACAGAGCTTGTTTTAGTCAAGAAATAACATGGGGAAAATAATTAAGAGTTGGTGACTTCCTAATCAAACAAACCTGTTCTTTGCCTCTAAGTGAAACTTCATGCCTATCGACAGGATTACTTGTAACTGTACAATAAATTGTACCAAGCACCTGGATTGCCTCTGGATTCCCGGATTGAAGGTAAGGGCCTGGGAAGAATTCCATGGGGAATTACGAAATAAGGAAGGCGAACAGAATGTCTGCCAGAAGTCGAGGGTCTGAGGCCACATGTGTCTTGTTATGAGTCATGACTCATTAGACCGACTGAGGCTCTTTCTTGCCATATTTTTTCCACAGGAGAATAAGGAAATAACAGTCAGAAAGCTGCTGGAGAATATCTTCACAAGCCCTTTCTAGAAGATTCCTTTTCTTCCTCTGCCTTTCTGTTCTTAGCCAGATGCATTTCTGGCTAGCCCAGTATCCATTTACCTGAAGCAAGAGGGTACTTGGTACTTCCTGAATTGTCTCCTCAGAAGGCAGGATATTTGAACTCACTGTTCTCAAAGAATTCTTTCAAACTCTAGAATCCCGACTGCTTTGAAATATTGTTCGCAACTGGATCTTCATACGTAAGGAAGGCAGGATTTTTCTCTAAAGTGTCCATTTGAATTATTTAGCTTCAAAACCAACAAGGGACCACCAGAATGCTTGTACTTAGTGGGAGACCTAAATCCAGATCTGTAATAAGAGTTGTCACTACCATTTACTAAACCCATTTTGTATAAGCCCTACACTTAACTCTACCGCTTGTGAACATCACAACCATCCTATTAAGTTGGTATCCCCTATTCATTGATGAGGGAACAGTTTACTAAGTAGGAGCCAGCAGATGGTGTAGTGGTTACGTTGCTGAACTCCCACATGGCTGACTGCAATTCGAGTCCTGAACCCAGTGGCTTGAGGCGTGTGTGGTGTGCATACCAAAAACCCTAGGAGGAGAATAAAGGAGAAGAGATTGAGTCATGGCCGTCCGCCCTGTGGGGTGATGTCTCACTTTCCCTCTCATCATCTGTCTCTCTTTCTGGTAAGCACACACACCCTAGGGCAAAAACCTCTACAATTTTTTTTTTAATTAATTAACTCACCAAAGCATGCATAAAGTAGGCTAGGAATAAATGAAACAACAGTAATAAATTGCTGTGAACAACAGTATCCTTTGGGGGAAACATGGACACAGGCCTTGTTTCAACTAAGGGCAACAACCTCCCTTCCATGTGAGTTCCTTATGTCATGAGCGAATACAGGCCCAGGGTTTCTAGCTCTCCAGTTATTGAAGGGAAAGCAGAAACCTGAATTTTTATGTGAAATTGAAATCTTACTGTTAAACATTGGCAACCATTAAAAAGTTTTTCAGCTCTGTGAAGCCAAATAAAATACAGCTGCAGGCCGGATTCAGCTTGTACACTGTCTGCAAACTCTGTCCTCTGTCCCAAGCAATTGGGAATTCTCTTGGAATCTTTTGTTCTCTTAAAGAAACATAGTTCTTCAACCAGAGGCCAGCACTTGGTGTCATCATTAATGGTTCAATACTGTGGTTTAACCACTGCCCACCCACCATCCCTTAGAACTACAAACATCCATGGCATTCACGCATAATTTGTGAAATTATTATCCTGTGAGATTTGAGGGATCCTCATTGACATGGGGGTGTCCAAGGAAGAAGACACGAGAGAGAAAAGGAAAAATGAGAAAGACAACAGAGGCACCCTGCTGAGCACTGCCCACCCCCTGGCCCCTCCCAGCACCCTGCCAATTCTTGGCCCCTGTCTGTTTTCACCATTCAGAACCCTGAAGCCCAACATTCAGCGTCTTGGCCCACTTTTCCTCATTCCTGATTTCTCTCCTCTACGGAGATAAGGACGACCCAGGGCCTCTTGGTGTGTTTTACATCAAAGGCCACTGAAGGGTCTGACAGGCTGGATGTCAGTGCTGTAAATAAACCATTAATCACTCTGCCATTTCATGGACACACTCTTCCCAGAGGGCATGAACTTTCTCCAGGTCACTAATATAAACCACATCTTTGCTGAGCCAACGAGGGAGGCAGAGTGAGTGTCAGAGCACAGAGAGCAGGCTCCCTCCCCGACACACCATTCCTTTCCTCTTTACCCAACAGGTCATGGCTACAGTCTCAGAGGATGGCAAATGGTCGATTAAAAGATGGCAGAAATGAATTAAACAAATGAAGTCACAGCTTTGGGGAACGTGTATACGACAGGGCAGCTGCTTCTCTTCCTCCTAAATGCTCCACCTCCAAGTCAGTTACCAAGAGAAAGACCATGAGAACACAACTGAGCACTAATGGTTCTGTCCCTGACCCAAAGCAACGCCCCCTTGGCGGACCTCCGTGGGCTGAGTTCGATGAATTAGAGCCTAGGGAAAATGCATAAAATGCCTTTCCAGAACAGTTTCTCCTCTGCAAGATGAGGTCAGGAGGATCTGACCTCCAACTCAGCCGAGGTTAGCCCCCTGGAGGCCACGTCTTGGGTATAGACTCATTCATTCACTCACTGAGCTTCTGCTACGGCAGACATGTCTGAAAGCCTGGTGAAAAGACAGGTGAGGTCTTCACCCTCCTGGCTTTACATTCTGTGAGGCAGGCAGCCATGAAGTAACCAGATCAATCCAGGTAGTGACGAAACAATAAAGAAAGTAAAACAGGAAGGTGGAGACAACGCTGAGAGCAGGTTCACTCAGCAACGAAACACGGCTGAAGGGTCACAGCTCACTGTGCAGCCGTAACACAACTGGACCTACGTGGGAAAGGTCTTGGATTTGTGCCCTGGGGCTCCCTGAACACAGCAGGTGCACGTCAGGGCTGGCTAGGACTAAGGTGCATTGTAGCTAGGGATGTCTGTGTTCCTATCTCTTCCTCGTGGAACAAGTAAATACAAACAAAAAGAAAGTAGCAAAGTAGAAAACACCTAGACTTTAGAGTTTGGTGGACTTGGATTTAGCTATCAAAGAAATAGAAAGGGGCAGTGTTTGGGATGAAGATCTTTATGTTCTAGCTGAAGAGGTGAAGTTAGTATGCAAGAGTCCGCAGAAGATGGTGACCATGAGGGCCTGGACGGGGCACAGTGGTAAGACACGCTCTGCAAGGCAGGCCAACAGGGGCAAGTTCCAGGTTTGTGTCTGGACACCTCCCTGAGCGCCCAGGCACACGTGTGTCCATGATCAGGGTGGCTGAGGCAGGGATTGAATGGAGGTATTAGGACCCCAGACGGGTGCCGTCTTTCTATTTCTCGCTCTTTTTCTCTCACTCAAGAAAGAAATTATAAATAAGCCTTTTTAAAAGACAAAAAGAAAAAATGTATATGCAAAACCTGCATTGCAACCATGTAAGCCTGGAGACTGAGGCCCAGGAAACAAGGCAGGGATAAGGCCAGCCTAAGTGAGACAGGGCAGGCTTCCCAGAGAAGGTGATTCTCGGCGGTTGGGAATAGTTGGTGTGTCTTGGTCATGTCAGGGGAAGAGCCTTAGGTCCTGCCACTGAGCTGCTGGGAGCTGGAGTCAGGTGTGATCCAGGCTGAGACCTCGAGGCTGAAGAGCCAGGCAGGGAAGGAATAAGGTACCAGCCCGAGGTCAGATTTGGAAGGAAGGGCATAGAGAGAAATAGCATTGCACTCAGATAGATTCCAAACACCTGTCTGGCCTGGGAAACCCACCCCCCCACACACACTTACCTGCCTGCTGTTTCCCTGGCTCGGCCACTCTGACCTCCCCACGCTCACCCCGGCTCACCCTTGTGAGGGGGGGACTTTGAGGGGGGGACTTTGCCTGTGCTGACTCCTTTGCTCAGAAAGTGCCTTTCAGATCTTTGTGTGCTGGGCTTCTTCTGGGCTCAACTCTCCCCTGCTCCACCAGGCCCCTGCTGGGCTCCTCTCTGGAAGTGCCCCCCCACATCTTCGGCTCCAGCTCCAGCGCCCGTTCCTGATAGACTCTCTTCAGAGCAGAGCCAGCTTTATTGACTAACACGTTTATATTCCCAAGTCTGTAGTCTCTGTCCCCACCCAGGGTAGCTAACCGGACCAGGGAGCTGCATGGTTCCTTGCAGTATCCTCCCTGCTAAAGTGCCACCTGGCACATAGCACTAGCTTGGCAGATCCTCCTTCCGTAACGTCGGTGCCTACTGGGTGCCAAGCAGGATGCTAGGCCCTTTCCATGACAACGCGACATCTTCAGGACAATGCTCCATGGTAGGAAGTGCCAGGCTCATTTTACAGATGAGGGAAACCAAGGCTCAAAGAAGTTAAGAAAATTGTCCGAAGTCCTAAGGGGTAAAGTCAAGATTCCAGATCCACCTGTTTCCAAAGCAGTAGCTCCCAGACCACTGGGAACCAGTACCCAGAGGCCAAAAAGCTGAATTATCTCACTATCCCATAGCTGGTAAGCAGCTACGGACCCATTTACATCTCACTCAAAGATCTACATCTTCTCTGCTTTGCTATTCCGTCTTTTTTTGGTCTGTTTTTTTTTTTTCTTTTTTCTTTTTGGAGAGGTTTTTTTGCTATAGGGCGTGTACGCTCGCCAGACAGACAGAGGGAGACAGAGAGACAAAAAGCGAGAAATCACCCCCCAGGGGGGATGGCCATGCCACAATCCCTTCTCCTCCATTCTCCTCTCGGGATCTTGGGCACGCACGCACACGCGCCCGGCGTGAGTTTAAGCCACTGGGTCCAGGACTTGAACTGCGGTCGACTACATGGGAGTCCAGCAACATAGCCATTATGCTAACTGCTGGTCCTGGTCTGTTTTTTTTATTGACTTTTCCATGAGAAAGAGGGAGAAAGACAGGTACCCCGGCTGCAACCCATCCCCACTCCTATACAGCCCTGACCACAGGTACATGTGTACCCGGTGTGTTCGGGGAAGCCCGGGGCACAAACCCAGAACCTCGCAGTTTCAGAAGGTCCAGTTGCTTTACCCTTGCACCATCCCCTGGCCCCTTCTTTACTACTTTATTCTTATGAAGGAAATAAGAAGTGAAATCAAGAACAAAAGGTTAGTACTCACATGCTCTAACTAGGCACCCAGGAAATCGGTCCAGTGGTCCAGGGGAGACCAGGAGCACGGCGTGCAAGGCCAGTCTGGGAGCACCCCTTTCACATCCACACCTGGCACGGACAAGAGTGGGGAAGGAGGCCACCAAAGGGAAGAAGGATGGCGTTTTCTATATCTTCCTGTGCCAAGAGGCAAAGTACGCTCGAGCGCACCTCGGAGTATGCCTGGGCTTGGGGCCATCTTAATGCCACTACCCCCTCGAGCTCCCCAAATGAAAGAATAAGCAGAGAGAGGGAACTGGCATGGAGTATGGGTCACCACAGCGATGACATCTTACCTCAAGGGTACAAAAAAGAAATCAGATTGTGTATATGACATGTAACCTAGACAAGTGAAGTTGGCCTGGCCGGCCTCTCCACTGGTGGAGCTCCAATCCGTGGGCCTGCAGGGGAGAAAGACTCTGAGGGTGGGTCAGGCCCAGTCAGCAAACAGCAGCCTGATCACTGAGCGCGGTCAGCAAGGCGAAGGGGGTGGCAGGGCTGCCTCATGCCTGTGTGAGTGTGTCCCTAAGGCAGAATTACACTTGTCCACGTGAACTCATGTGTTGCCATGAGGTTATGCAACCAACACTGCCCCTCAGCATCCAGGCTCGGGCCAGCCACTGCATCCCCTGTGGGACAGAAATGAGAGTGCCAGCTCCCCGGCTCCTCGAAGAGATGATGTGTCTGTGACTCCCGTACACCGAGTACTTACTGTACTGTCGGGCAGCTTATGTTATCTCTGATCTGTAAGCAGGTATTCTCGTTTCCACCTTATAGACAAAGAAACCAAGGTTCAAAGAGATTAAGAAAATTGTCCAAAGTCCTAAGGGATGAAGCCAAGATTCCAGATCCAAATGATCCCACAGCAGTAGGCCCCAGACACTGGCCCATGCACCCAACAGGGCCTTCACCAATCCATGACAAAATTTTAAAAACGAGGACAATATCATAATTTTCTATTTCTGCATCATCTATTATTTTAAAAGTTTGCTTAATACTACATCAGGGGAGAGTAAATGCTATAGTGAATGCATGTGATGATTAGAAAAATTAAAACGGATGACAATTTCAAATACTCATTTACTTCAACTCCTAGATTATGAAGGGATTTATGTCTGGAACTCCTACCTGAAGATACTGAAGTCCCACGTCAGCCCCGCGGCCTGGAGTTGGATCCCAAGTTGCTGACTGTGTCATTCAAGTCCTAACCCCAGAAGCTTGAAAAACTTTTAGGGCATGTGTGCAAGTGTGCCCCAAATCCTCAGGGGGTAAAGAAATGGAGGAGAAGGGATTGCAGTGTGACCACATCCAACTGTGGAATGCTTTCTCCCTTTCCTTCTCTCTGTCTCTCTCTGGTGAGCACACCTACCCTCTAGCAAAAGTTTTTTTTAAATAAAAAGATATAGAAGACCTTTTCCACTTACCTACAAGGGATAGGGGTGGTCTTTAAGGCACTCTTGGAAAATGCATATTATGAAAACTGTGCATGGAGTTAACAACATTTTTTGCACCAAAATAAACCCAGACTTTAATTCCACTTTTTCCTCAAACTGTTTTGTGTTTGTTTGTTTGTTTGTTTTTGAAGAGGTTTTTTTGCTATATGGTGTGTGCGTTCACCAGAAAGACAGAGAGAGACAGAGAGACAGAAAGCAAGAAATCACCTGGGGGGATGGCCACGCCGCAATCCCTTCTCCTCCATTCTTCTCTCGGGATCTTGGGCACTCACGCACATGGGCCCGGAGTGGGTTTAAGCCACCGGGTCCAGGACTCAAACCGCGGTCGACTTCATGGGAGTCCAGTGACATAGCCATTACGCTAACTGCTGGTCCCTCCTCTTACTCATATACAAACACACTTGCTCACACACAAACACACACACTCGCACACATGCAAGCACTCAATTATTAAATAAGAGCAGGGAGTTTAAATTGCTCACTCTATTCCCTAGGACAACACTTGACACAGAGGTAGCACTTCACAAATAGCTTTCCCGCGAATAAACGAATTCACAGATGTTTCACAAAGAAACTTAGTTTAAGAGGCAGCCGAGAGGTGGCCGCCACCCCGAGGACTTGAGCACCGGAGGAATCTCTGAGATGATCTCCAGGTGCACCGAGGATTCCACCTGGGCCCCCTGGCTTCCCAGAAGCCCTCTGCCGCCACCGAACTAGTTCTGGAAAGTCAGCACAAGGAGCCAGCTCGGTGGGAACTGGGCTTGCCAAGGCTGGTAACAGGAATCTATCTGTCTCCCATGCTTAGCTTTCCACTGGTGTTGACAGAGGTCTAAATGGCAAGGGGACTTTCCTAGGAAGGCTGAAGGAGACTCAATGTGGCTGTGGCTGTCAGCTGGAGGACGGCCAGAGGAGCTGGATTCTGTTTGCCCACTGAGCAAACTGCGACTGTCATTCTTTCAAGGGATTACAAAAGAAATGCCACAAGAAGGAAACACTAAATACTCCGAACACCCTGAGACGAACACACGCCAGCCTCGTTTTAGAGAAAAGATGTATAGCCTTTTATGATGTTCTTGCTCGTTTTCTTCCTTTTCTCAAAAATAAGAGGACATTCATTAAATTAATTAAAGACATCTTTTTAGGGAGATGCTTCGCCACCTGGAAACCATAACAGTCAGAGAAGTGGGAAGCAACTTGGAGTTGCAAAATGGGAAATGCTGGGTTTTAGTGCGACGGCCTTGTTTTTAATTACGCCCTGACTGAGCCAGCCAGTCTGTCTAAACCCAGTTTGTACAAGATGGTGGGAACAATATCTGCTCTGCCTATGTCACAGGGGTTTTGAGAGGCTCAAATGAGATGATTGAAGTGCAAACGTTGATGACTACAGAATAAATTGGCAATGACCAATACGGATAAAACAAGAAGAGAAAAATCTATACAAGGATCTCCTATAATAGCTCAATGGTAGAACCACGAAACCATCAAAGTAGAAAACAGGGGGATCAGGGTCAGATTAGCAGGTAGAATCAAAACAGACAGGTGGGGCTGGGACCAGCAGGTGGCTTGGTGGTTACGGTACTGGACTCCCACATGGTCAACCACAGTTCAAGTCCTAGACCTGGCAACCTGAAAATCACACTGGGCACACATGTGTGTACACCCAAAACTGCAGGAGGAGAATGGAAGAGAAGGGATTGTGTCATGGCCATCCCACTGAGGGGCGATTTCTCACTTTCCCTCTCTCTCTGTCTCTCAGTGTTTGTCTCCAGTGAAAGCCTGCACCCTATGGCAAAAATCTAAAATAAACAAATAAAAATGAAAAATCAGACAGATGGGTTTGCCTTAAACAAAGGTGGTGGTGCTCTAGACCTGCCCAAAGAGCTAGGCACTGAGTAGACCGCTGTTGTTTTGGCCTTCCTGGCTTTCCGTGGATGATCTCTCAATCCATGCACCGTCTTCACAGTCTGACCAAGAGCTTTCCCTGTGACTGGGCCTATTTCAGATCGTCTTTTCTGGCAATAGAACTCTTTACTGAAGTGACATGAGAATGAAAAGGATTAGAGCAAATATAATGGGGTGTCCAAAAAGTTCATGGACAGCCAACCCCATGGCCTGGTGGTTAAGAAGGCTAGAGCCCACATGGCTGACCACACTGGCCAAATCCCAACCCCACTAGCTTAAAAGATATTCTGGGCACGTGTACACACATGCTCAAAATCCTGATAAGAGGGAAAAAGGGGGAGAAGGGATTGTGGTATGACCACACTCCATTGGGAGATGCTTTCTCACTCTCCTTTCTCTGTCTTTCTCTCTTTCTGGTGAGTGCACATACTCTCTAATTAAAAAATAATAATAATGATAAAAGAATTCATGTAAAAATAAGTTTTTTTAAAAGTATGCATTTTAAAACATTTTTCATCAAAACAAAGTCATACTTTAATTTCATATTTTTCATGAACTTTTTGAAATACCCTCATATATCCCTTAGAAGAACCCCAAAGCAACCATTTATGAGGCCTGCTACCCAAACCCCCAAGGCTGCTCTCTTTCCAGTTCTTTCTGAGACCTAGATGATCAACCTCTTTGGTGAGTCTATGAATCAAATAGAATCCTTTTGATAGCTTCCCCCCCTTTTTTTTCTTCAGTCAAACAGAGTTCATTTCTGCTATTTATAAATAAGCAAATTCAGTGATCAAGAAATGGACCTAAGTTATAGACTGGGACACGTGACATACACTATCAAGGGTTAGTGTTAATCTTCTTGCCCTATCCTAGCCTGCTTGATTCTCTGAGCTTTCTGTCCAATCTGAGAAAATTGTTGGATCCCAGATAGGGAGGGCTGGAAACACAGGGGGAATCATTAATTCAAGGTTGCCTAGGATAGCAGCTTACGGCAAATTGGATTCTGGAATATAAGAACAGAAATGAAGGAGAGGCCAGCTATGGGGGTACAGTGGTACCACAAGGATCCCTGATGGTGAGGCCATACAGGAAGGCTCTTGATTCATGTCCCTGTGCCCACCGGGAGGTATGCTTGCCCATGAACCTAGCTGTCTGAGGCGAGGGCAGATTGTGGTGTGAAGACTCTGTTGGGGGTAACTGTTTCTTCATCTGTCTCTCTCTCTCAAGGAAAATAATAAATTAATAAAACTATTGCAAAAGGAGAGGGGCAGATGGTGGTGCAGTGGTGGACTGCAAGGTTCTATGAGGCAGCCCCACATGGGAAGGTCCCAGGGTCACATCTGGAAACCTCCCTGTATGTACTGAGCATGCACCTGCCCACAGTCCAGGGCTGGATGAGGCTGGGGGTGGATCATGGCATGAAGATCCATTTGGGGTGTTGTCTTGTCCTTGCTCTGTCTCTCTTCCTCATAAAAAATATATGTAAATGTACTTTATAAAACAAACAACAATGGAGCCAGAAAGTGACATGGTGGTTAAGACACTGGACTCCCATGTGGCACACTTCATGCTTTGAGTCCTGAACTGGTGACTTGAAAATTATGCCTGATACGTGTGTGTGCATGCCCAAAATACTGAAAAGAGAATGGAGGAGAATGGATTGTATCATGGCCATTCCCTCTTCGGGGGTGATTTCTATTTTCCCTCCGTCTCTCCTCTCATCCTCCAATGAGTACACAAGTTCTATGGCAAAAACCTAAAAACAAACCAACCACCAACAACAACAACAACGAAAAATAAAACAGAGGTGAGCAATAACTTCCCCTGATATCTAGCAAGGCCAAATTGTCCTGAGAGCATTGTTACAAATTTTACACTCTCCAATCTTGAAGGAGTCAAGGAAAGCCACAGTGAGACATGGAACAGCGAGGTGACATGGCTCAGCTCACGGTCTACCTGCACTCAGCACCTCATTCCACCACTGGGAAGCAATGTCACCTTGGGAGCATTACTTAACCTTTCCACTCCTCGTGATTACTTCTGTAAAATGGAGGTGGTAACAATGTAGGTGCCTAAACGGGCAGAGTTGTTATGAGGATTAAATAGTGTCGGGACCAGCAGTTAGCGTAATGGCTATGTCGCTGGACTCCCATGTAGTTGACCACGGTTCGCGTCCTGGACCCAGTGTCTTAAACTCACGCCGGGCGCGTGTGCGTGCGTGCCCAAGATCCCAAGAGGAGAACGGAGGAGAAGGGATTGCGGCGTGGCCATCCCCCCCTGGGGGGTGATTTCTCGCTTTCTGTCTCTCTGTCTCTCTCTGTCTGTCTGGCGAGCACACATGCCCTATACCAAAAACCTCTCCAAAAAAAGAAAAAAATAGTGTGATATTTGTAAATGCTCCTAGAACCAGGCGTGGCACATAGCAAGAGCTCTATAAAGATTCATTGATTCTGTTGGGGGTCCTTTGTATTTTTGGGGTCTGGATGTCTGAATGCTTCTCTAGGCTTGGAAGGTTTTCTGCAAGTATTTCATGGAATAGGTCTTCTATGCCCCGTCTGATTCTTCGCCTTCTGGAACACCTATTATTCTAAAATTGATGTGTTGATGAATACATGTATGGCAATATCTTTACCTGGACTAATATGCAGTGTATTCATGCTGGGAAAATTCATTTTACAAAATGTAATGATATACAGTGATTGAATGTATAAAATAAAACAAAACGGAAAACATGAGAGAGGGGTCTAACCCTCTTCCAAAAAAAATAAATTTAAAAAAAGATTTGTTTAAATAAATAATATTTCTCCTAAGAAAGAGTTACAAACTGAGGTGACTCAGCCCTGGAGAGTAAAAATCCTTAAAAAAGAAAACGCTCAGTAACAAGTTTGAACTTTGCCAAGCTAACCACATGTCACTGGACACTGAGAAGAGATCAAAGGAAATCAGCAACGGGGCCTTCATGCCAGGGTTTGAGGGGGGCAGGGTCTGTAATATCAATTGACCCTTATTTATTTTGTCTGAGAAGAGGAGGATACGGCTCCCCCAGAGGGTAATGAGATGTTGGCCCAGTGGTCCATTTAATGACAAGCAAACAGGCAATGAGGGCGCCCGGCCCCAGTGGCCGAGTCCCCATGTGCTGGTAAGTTTGTTGTGTTACTTGGCAGCTAGACACCCCTAGGGGGCTCCACCCTTCTGACTATCATCTCAGCCACTGACTCCCTGCCTCACTTCATGGAGAGGCATTCATACCATCGTCCTGGGGGCCGACTCCTTATATAAATCTCTGTCTCCTGCTTCTCTGGGTAACTCTGACTAACACAGTATCCAAGCCGTCCACCTCTCCTCATGACGCACGAGTCAGCCACTGACTTCCTGCCTCACCTAACGGTGGAACGCCATTTTCCCTTCTTCTCTCTGATGGGCACGTGGGAGGCAAATGTGAGAGGTGGATAGCTGCCACCCATCGGCCCCACAGCTGGGCGAGCACCCTGGCGCAGGATAACACATCCCTTCCCAAGGAATGCCATTTCTAGCAGTGGCCCACAGGTGGGACGCTCTGCCAGCCCAGTCTAACTGTGTTTTTGTTGGCATCCTCTGGCCCTCTGCTCAGAGGAAATGGCTCATGGCACCTGGGCAGGAAGAGGGACTAAACAGAGCATGAACGGCAGTCTGAGAGAGGGCGACAGGGCCGCCAGAGTCGGCTCGCTCTGCCCTCAGATCCCGGTTAGTGACTCTGCGCAGCCAGAAGTGACCGTGGTTCGGGCTCTCTCCACAGACTCAGATGCCGAAGCAGGGGGCCTGCTCGTGGTAAGACCACCAGGGGCTCCTGTGTCTTGTCTTTGTCCACGCCATGTTTCCCTCCAGGAACTTCCCAGATCCCAGCTGCACCAGGCTCACTGCCATCACAGTGCACCCCAGGTAGTCGCCCTCTCTCCCGATATTCCTGTGTCGAAAATATTCCCCTTTGCTTCCCAGCCCTGGCCCATGAACAATTCCACTCTTTGTTAGGATTTTTTTTCAGATTTTTTTCCACAGGGCCTGTGCACTCATCATAGAGAGACAGTGAGAGGGAAAATGAGAAATCATCCCCGCGGGGCATGGCCACACCAAAACCCCTTCTCCTCCTGGGATTTTAGGCATGCACACACATGCGGACCCACCATCGGGTCCAGGACTTACACTATGGCCAACCATGTGGGAGTCTAGCACCTTAACCACCATGCCACCTGCTGGCCCCTGTTAGGGTTTTATTTATTTGTTTGTTTGTTTGTTTAAGAATGATTTATTTAATTCCATTTGTTATTATTAATTTTTAATCTGACCAGAGAGAGACAGAGAGAAAGAGAAGGCGAGCAAGCAAGCCACCAGGCCCAGGACTCAAACCATGTTCAGCCATGTGGGAGTCCAGTGCCTTAACCACTACGCCACCTGCTGGTCCCTGTTAGGATCATTTTAAGACCTCTGAAGACCCTAAACATTCTTACTCTGAGAAGCCCCACCCACAGCAAAACAGACTTCCTAAACTGCATCCACCACTGTCATCAGGTACCGTTTCCATGCGATAATAAAAGAGCCACTGTTGACGAGTTGGCATTCAGTTACTTTTTGTAGCTACTTAATTAAATACCTTTTAGTTAAATGATTAATTTTGCAGCTTGCTTTTTATATTTTGTAGACAGATTTTTTTTTTCAAAAATAAAATACTTTTACTGGCAAACTCGAGACCTTCCTGGGCACGTGAGTCCAGCGTTGCAGAGCGTTGCGTTACTGTCGCATCTCTGACTAACCCCCACACTTAAACAACTTTAGTCAAATAGCTAGAGTACTAATAGGTCGCCTCGTCAGCTGCAGCTCATCTACCACACAGTGATACACAAATCCTATCACAACCCTGCGTGCATGTGCCTGTGGTCCAGACTGGTTGAGGCTAGGGGTGGACTGCAGCATGGAGACCCCATTAGGGGTGCTTCTTTCTGTCTCTCTCATGGAAGAAATGAATAAACATTCAATATATTTCATTGTAGCTTCAGTTCTTCTAGTCAAATGGAGGACAGGCGCATCATTTAGAGAGGAGGCGCTGGTTTGCACGGGCGTAGGGCACAGGGCTGGCCTCCACAGCTTCACACACAATCCCAGAAACAGCGAGTGTGGGAGCCCTTTGCTACCAGGGCGGGCACCTGCTCCACAGCGGGAGATGCTATGGTCTTCATCTCTAGCAGACAGCTCTAGTTCAGCACCGCATTCATGTGCCATGGCTCAGCCCAGTGACTCAGACTAGGAGCCTAGTGTTTCCACTCTAAGGCAGAAAAACTAACGGCAGAAAAGAAGTCAGCTTGTCCAAAGTCATCCGAGTGATGGTGGTGATGATGATGGTGATGAGAAGGTGCCTCACGTTACCAGCTCCTGCTAATGAGAAGCACCTTATGTTCAGACTCTTTCCGATCTTCACGGCTCCCCTGGGAGTTAATGTTATTATCCACCTCTTGTGGTTAAGAAAACTGAGGCTTGGAAAAATTGATTGATTTGATCTCAATCATACAGTTTCTAGTGGTTGAAATGAGATTTGAACTCACATCTATCTAACGCCAAAGTCTTCAGGCCTTCGGCGGTGCCGGGACTGAGGTTAGAAGGCAGGAGACCAGATGAGCCAAGCACCGTGTTCTTGAGCGTGGCTGAGAGATAGGGCCGCCTTGCAGTTCCAGCCTCCTCATCCTGCCTCTGTGGGTGGTTCTGGCCAACGTCTCCAGCAGCCCCAGCAGAAAGGACACGCAGCCCATGTGCACCGTGGTGCCAGTGGCCAAGCACCAGGGCTTCCTGGGGGCCGCCTACAGTGCAGCAGAAGGTCCACTGATGGCCAGTTGGCCACCGTCTACAAGGGCCATAGCCCCCTTTTCACCACCCCCTCCCACCAGCTGCTACGCATTGAGCAGAGCAATGGCTCCCTGCTGGCGGTCGTGGATGGGAATGTCATCACTGCAGAAAGAACAGCTACAGTGTCTGCCATCGCCACCACGGTCTTGAAATCCCCCTGGCAGTGAAGTATCACCCATCCTTGAGGTGGGGGGCCAGTCCCACCGCTGCTATGCGGTCTTCACAGAGCCGTTCTCCTTTAAGAAGGTGAGGCTATGAAACCTTACCAAAGAAAACGCGGAGAAGTTTGCAGACATGGAGCAAGGACAGGTGCCGGTCTGCTCGTCAGTCCAGGAGGCTGCGACAGATGCTGATGTGAGCATCGCCGTCACCACGCAACTGAGCCCATTTTTGTTTGGTGAATGGGTAAAGCCAGGGGCTCATGTCAATACCGTGGGCAGCCGCAGACCCAGCTGGTGAGAGTTGGATGAGGAGTGCACGAAGCAGGCTGTGCTGGTGCGATTCGCAGGGGGCTGCCCTGAAGAGGTGGGGAAGTGACCGAGGCGCTGAGGTCTTCGCTGTGCTGGACGCGAAGGGAGTGAAGCCAGCCCACTGGCGAAGACCGCAGTGCTCCGGTCTCTCAGAATGGCTGTGGAAGGCAGTGTCAGCTAAACCAGCACATGATTCCCGGTCACCTAGGACACAAAACAAAGGAATTTTGTGTTGACACGGATGCCACGGCTCAAGAGATGTGGCCACTGGTTGTCACAAAAGTTCTAGATCAAATGGAGGAGCCCAGTCCACAGTGAACTGTAGTTAGTATCTGTTGTGTCTTACCTTAAATATGAGATTGCCACTCATCTTTGTCTTTGGGAAACAAAGCTAGGGAACCATTTCTTCTGTTACGTCCGGTGGGAGTAGTGTTCCTTTTCCTTGGATTTACTTGAATACCTTCTGTATTTCCCTGAAATAAAGAATTTTCCAATCCGGGGGCAGGTAGGCAGAGTCTTCAGGCTTTCTGTTTTGGCACGTTGATTGCTGGTTGTTTTGTTTGTTTGTTTGTTTGTTTGTTTAGAGTTATTTTTGCTACAGGATGTGTGCACTCGTCAGAGACTGAGAAAGAGAGAGACCATGAGAGGGAAAGTGAGAAATCAGCTCCCAGGGAGACTGGCCGCACTGCAATCCCTTCTCCTCCATTCTCCTCTTGGGTTTTAGGCATGCACACACATGCACCCAGTGTGAGCTTCAAGTCTCTGGGTCTGGGACTTGAACTGCGGTCAGCCATGTGAGAGTCGAGCACCTTAACCACCATGTCATTTGTTTTGTTTTCTCTCCTTTATAATAAGAAGAGAGACGGCCGTCCAGCAGCCAGGCACTCTTTCAGGAAGTTCCGGATTCCATTGTCCCTGAGCCGCTGGTGAGTGGAGAAGCACTTTTCCTAGGTTCTGTTTTTGACTCTGACTGTCATGGCGGTTAACTCAGGCTGATGTAATACAGCTCTGGCTAGTTTAATTGTTGGGAGTTTTGAAATTACCCTCCACTCCTCTCTAAGCTCATGCATCATGGCCTCCAGAGTGAGGGCTGGCTATCCTAACTCCTATTATGCCTTTGCGCTGATGGCTCCACTTCTGAGCTGGGGAAGGATATGATTTGCCGATCCAACTGCTGCCCTGTTGGATAGACCCAGGGCATAACCACAGTTCACTACCCCCACTGTCTCCTGTGTTTATGGTTCCCTGCTCAATTCCAAGTGACAAATGACTATCCAAAGCCATGGGCTTGACCCCAGGTGACCTCATGGTTGATTGCCTTTATGCCAGTGCATGGGTCAGCCTCTCGCTCAGCTGGTAATTGATTTCCGTGTGACTCCTTGGGCTGGGTGGTAGTGCGGCATTGGGCACATTGACAGCACAGGCAGGGGGTGGCCTATGGCAACCCCCACCAGCAGGTTCATCAGAATAGTCATTTCAAATCAAGTCCTTTATTTAAGGAAGCTTGCCTACCCAGTGTCAGGAAGGTATAATGACTTCTGAGAAGAGCTTCTAACCCAAGGCTCCCAGAGTTCTTCCCAAAACAGGAGTTCAAGGAGCGATTTCCAAGTCACATTTCTCCAGTAGCCGTTGTCCTCTCGGCCTGCCATTTGGCTTCTGCACTGGATGATGCTGATCCTCACCTACACATGAGGAGCAACTTGAGGCCGCTCCTCTGTTTCCCATCTAGTGGCCTGTTTATTTACGCATCGTTAATACCGTCACCTTAGGACATGTTCATATATCAAACTGATGTTTGTTCGAGCTCTGTGGAGTGCAGGAGCCCAGGTAAGAATTTTGACGACCTGAGCCTTAGACACAGCTCGGCTTCTCACCCCATAGGTGCCTCTGAAATCATTCCCCTCTCTTGTCTCCGCTTCTTCATTCGTAAAAGGCAAAGAAAAGAAGAGGATAAAGAAGAAAGAAAGAAAAAGAAAGCAGAAGTAAGGAAGGGATGGGGGAAGGAAAAGAGAGAGACGTACTTGACTAGATAAATTATTTCAAAGGTCTCCTCCGGTTTTCTGCTTCATGTATATTGATGTGATGTTATTAGGTAAATAAATCCTTAGAATTGTGATGTCCTATTGATAAATTGACTAAGAAATGGCACTTTTCATCACTGGAAATATTCTTTGCTCTGGAATCTACTACTAATAGAACCATCCTAGCTTTCTTTATTTTATTTTATTTTACATTTAATCACATTTATCTTTACACTGTACAACATTGCTTTTTCCAGCATGCATGTCATGCATATCAGTCAAAATAAAGACATTAATATATACATTATCATCAGCAAATAGCTTTTCTCTTTTTTTGTCAATTAAACATACTTTTTTTTTCTTCCCCTCTTCCCCTCCCTCCCTCCCTCTGGTACCCACCCCCATGTACCCCCATCCTTACTCTCTCTAGTATCTACCATTGCCCGCCCTGCTCCTAGACCTTCCGAACTTTCAGTCTCTGCCATAGAGCACAGACAATCGGTATATACTGAGTGGGGACGTGCAAAGTCTGTCTTCCATCCTCTGGTTTGCTTCGCTTGGCAGTAAGTCTTCTATATCTATCTACTTTGTAGCAAATGTCAGGGTCTCACTGTTTTTTTATGGATGGGTAGTATTCCATAGAGTACATATGCCACGTTTTTTAAAACCAAACATCGGTTTTTGAATATTTGGGTTGATTCCATGTCCTGGTGATTGTAAATAATGCTGCAATAAGCACGAATGTGCAAGTTTTTTCTAACTGAGGGTTTTTCTATCTTTTGGGTAAATACCTAAGAGTGGAATTACTGGGTCTTATGGTAGTTTTATTTGTAGATTTTTTTTTACTCTTTTTTTTTTAGAGGTTTTTGCTATGGGCGCGTGCTCTCGCCAGACAGACAGAGAGAGACAGAGAGACAGAAAGCGAGAAATCCCCCCAGGTGGGATGGCCATGCCGCAATCCCCTCTCCTTCATTCTCCTCTCGGGATCTTGGGCATGCACACACACGCGCCTGGCGTGAGTTTTAAGCCATATATATATATATATATGTATATATATATATATATGTACATATATATATTTTGTCTTCCAGTGTTTCATTTTGGATAATTTCTACAGTAACATCTTCAAGTTCACAAATATTTTCTTCTGCAACATCTAATCTGTTATTAATCTCAGTATGTTTTTTATCAGGCATTGTAGTTTTATCTCTAAAAGTTCCCTATGGGTCTTCCTTACACCTTCCATGTCTCTACTTAACTTTTTGAACCTAAATTCATTAGTATTTTAATATCTGTCTCTGTTCATCCTAACATTTAACCTGAGTTCTGAATCATTTACAATTTGATTTTTTTTTCCTTCCCATTATGGCTCATATTTTCCTGCTTCTTTGCATTCCTGGTAATTTCTTTTTTATTGGATGCCAAACATTGAAAATTTTACCTTGTTTGATGATTAATATGTTTGGGTTACCATAAATATTATTGAGCTTTATTCTGGGACATAGTTAGAAAGAGTTTGATCTTGGGCAACCTCATAGCTCAGTGGTAAGGGAACTGGATGCCACATTATCCCATGGCTGACTGCAGTTCAAATCCCGCTTGAAAATCACACTGGGCACATATGCACGTGTGCCCAAAATCCCAACTGGATGCAGAAATGGAGGAGAAGAGATTGCAGCATGGCACCGTGGGGAAGGATAGTCTCTTCAGTAAATGGCGTTGAGGGGCCAGCTCCCTGGTGCAATAGTTAATGCGCTGCTCAAGAGAAGCTGAATCCCATGTGGCAACCCCAGTTCAAATCCTTTGCCCAGTCAGCCTGAAACACACCAGATACGCGTGTGAGTGCCCAGGCTCAGAAAGACTGAAAAACTGGAAGAAGATGGTCAAAGCTGACCAGACCCTGTGAAGTGAGCTTACCTCTCTCTCAGTCGTTCTCTCATGTGTTCTCTATCATAAGTAAAGGGAAAAAAGTTAAGTAGATGTATAAATTTGAAATATTAAGAAAAATGATTTTAAAGTGAATGGATAAATTGTGTTGAGAAAACTGTATACTCATACTCACATGCAAAAGAATGAAGTTGAACTCTTATCTTACACCCCATCAACTCAGAGCAAGCTAAAGATGTCAGAGCTAAAACCTTAAAACTCCTAGAAGAAAAAATAAGTGGGTCCTTGCCTGCACCTGCCCTGGAGTCAGTGGTTCTGGAAGCCCCCATATCCACCAAGAAGCGCCACGTACCGACAGAGCAGACATGGGCGGAGTGATGGTGGCAGGCTTGGGCTGGGGCTGCTGCTGCTGGTATTGCTCCTACCCATGCAGAATTATTCAAATCAAACAACTGTTGTAACACTTTCAAGTAACTTCTCCCAGAGTACATCAGCTGCCCCGAACCCAGCTAATGCCACCACCAAGGCCATTGGCAGTGCCCTGCAGCCAACAGCCAGTCTCCTTGAGATCTCACTTCTCTTCTACAGGTCTGCTGTTAAGAGTCTCAGGCCAAAAAATAGCTACACTTCCCCGACTTCTAAACCCAGTCCAAATGGCATCTAGAAGTCCAGCGTGGCAAGGAAAAAAAGAAAACAGGACTTCAGAGATACTAATTTCACACCTTATCTTATCAACACACACACAAAAATGTTGCGAATCCCAAATTTGATTGGTTGAATAACATGTGAGGGACTTGACCAGATGACGACTGCCAATATCAAACCTGCGGGTGTCTCATGGGCAAGTTGAAGAGACAACACTCAAAATTAGTTAAGACATGATTTCCTTGAATGTGGCTTAAGAAATACGGACATGTAAAATTCTACCTTGAAAATAAGAATGGATTTGATCTTATCTAGAAGTAAAGAATAGAATGGAGAATGGAGATTCAGTTCTCATTTGGTTCATTAAATCTATAAGACTGCAGTTTGAGATCCCGGACCCAGTGGCTTGACACTCATGCTGGGCATGTGCACATGCATGCCCAAGATCCTGGGAAGAGAATAGAAGAGAAGAGATTGCAGTGTGGACATCTCCCCGGAGGCTGATTTCTCACTTTCCCTCTCTCTGTTTCTGTCTTTCTCTTTTTCCAGCGAGCACAAAAACCTCTAAGAAAAAAAAAAAAAAAAAAAAAAAAGACATACAAATGGTTAACAGGTTTATGAAAAGATGTTCAATATTACTACTGTAGGGAAATGCTAATCAAAACCACAATGAGAAATCATCTCACACATGTTAGCCATTATATATTTAAAAAAAGTGTTGGTGAGGATGTGAAAAAACCAGAACCCTTGTACACTATTGATAGGAATGCAATATGGTGCAGATGTTACGGAAAACAGAATGGAAGCCCTTCAAAAACTTAAAAATAGAACTATCATATAATCCAGTAGTACCACTTCTGGGTACTTATCCAAAAGAATTATAATCAAGATCTTGAGGAAATACTAGTATTTCCATTTCATGGCAGCACTGTTCCCGAGATGTGAAAACAACCTAAATAATAATAGCCAACCTAACTGGGTGTGATAATATCTCATTGTGGTTTTGATTTTTATTTTTTATTTTTTTTGTCCAGGGACAGAAGAATGGATTTCAAAACTGGGGTAAGGCCAGTCCCATAGCCTAGAGCTTAAAAGAGCTGGATCCCACATGGCCAACTGCAGTTTGAAGCTTGGGTCCAGTGGCTTGAAAAACACAATGGGGGAACCAGCAGTTAGCGTAATGGCTATGTCGCTGGACTCCCAGGTAGTCGACCGTGGTTCGCGTCCCGGACCCGGTGGCTTAAAACTCACGCCGGGTGCATGTGCATGCGTGCCCAAAATCCCGAGAGGAGAATGGAGGAGAAGGGATTGCGGCGTGACCATCCCCCCAGGGGGTGATTTCTCGCTTTCTGTCTCTCTGTCTCTCTCTGTCTGTCCGGCGAGCGCACGCGCCCTATAGCAAAAACCTCTCCAAAAAAAGAAAAAAAAAAAAGAAAACCACAACGGGAGCATGTCCGTGTGTGCCCCAAATCCTGAAAAGATGAAAAAATAGAGGGGAGATTGCACATGAGCACATCTCAGTGGGGAATGCTTTCTCCCTCTCGCTCTGTCTCTTGTAAGCACATGCACCCCTCTGGCAATTTAAATAAATTAAATAAATAAAACTTGTGGTAAACCACATACAAGGAATAGTATTAGGTTAACACTAAATAGTATTATTTTTAAAGAAAAACTGCTGCGATGTGTGACAATGTGAATGAACCTTGGGGACGTTGTACTAAACAAAATAAGCCAGTCAAAGAGCAAATACTGCATGATTCCACACAGGTGAGCAAGCTAAAATGGTCACATTCTTAGAATCCGAGAGCAGACTGGTTCCCAGGGGTCGCAGGAAGGAGGAAGCAGGAGTTCCTAACTGACAGGTATACATTTTTAGTTCTGTGACAGAAATAAGTTTTAGAGATCTGCGGAATGACATTGTGCCTATAGATAATAATACTGTATTGTGCACTTAAAACTCATGTGAAGTTGGGGCCAGCAGATGGCGTAGTGGTTAAGGTGCTGGACTCTCACATGGCTGACCATGGTTTGAGTCCCAGTCCCAGTGGCTTGAAACTCACCCCAGGGTGCCTGTATATGTGTGTCCAAAATACCAAGGAGAATGGAGGAGAAGGATTGCTGTGTGACTATACTCTCAGGGGAGTAATTTCTCACTTTCCCTCTCACTGACTCTTTCTGGCTCTGTGGTGAGCACAAATGTCCTATAACAAACACCTTTAAAAAAAATTAAGTGCAGGACCAGCAGTTAGCGGAATGGCTATGTCGCTGGACTCCCACGTAGTCGACCGCGGTTCGAGTCCCGGACCCGGCGGCTTAAACTCACGCCGGGCGCGTGTGCGTGCGTGCCCAAGATCCCGAGAGGAGAATGGAGGAGAAGGGATTGCGGCGTGGCCATCCCCCCTGGGGGGTGATTTCCTGCTTTCTATCTCTCTGTCTCTCTCTGTCTGTCTGGCGAGCGCACACGCCCTATAGCAAAAACCTCTCCAAAAAAAAAGAAAAAAAAATTAAGTGCTCTTACTATAATAAAATAAAATTTAAACAGAATGAGTGATGGTAATGGATAGCAAAAAATAATAATAACCCATGAGTCCATAATTACACCTAAAAAAGGGGGGCGGGACACAGTAGCAATGAATTTTCTTTCTTTCTTTTTGGAGAGGTTTTTGCTGTAGGGCACGTGCGCTCACCAGAAAGACAGAGAGACAGAGAGACAGAAAGTGAGAAATCACCCCCCGGGGATGATGGCCACGCTGCAATCCCTTCTCCTCCATTCTCCTCTTGAGATCTTGGGCACGCACGCACATGCGCCTGGCGTGAATTTAAGCCACCGGGTCCGGGACTCAAACCACAGTCAACTACATGGGAGTTCAGTGACATAGCCATTATGCCAACTGCTGGTCCCACAATGAATTTTCATATGCCAAAAAAAGAAGAAAAAAAAAAAAGAGGAAAAGAGAGAGGAGGAAGAGAATGTGACAAACGGCATATTTTTTTTTACAAAAAAATGGCAGTCAGCAAATGTAGAGAGATGAGAAAATTAAGAAATCACTATTTATCAGGACCAGCAGTTAGCATAATGGCTATGTCGCTGAACTCCCATGTAGCCGACCGTGGTTTGAGTCCTGGACCTGGTGGCTTAAACTCACGCCGGGCATGTGTGCATGCGTGCCCAAGATCCCAAGAGGAGAATGGAGGAGAGGGTATTGCGGTGTGGCCATCCTCCCCGGGGGGGTGGGGGGGGGGAGGGGGAGTGTGTGATTTCTCGCTTTCTATCTCTCTGTCTCTCTCTGTCTTTCTGGCGAGTGCACGCTCCCTATAGCAAAAACCTCTCCAAAAAAAAAAAAAAATGAAATCACTATTTATTAAGTCCCAACTCAAGAACAGAATCAGACAAGGGTGAAAAATAGATGCTAAAATATTAAGTGACAGCAATTCCACGCATATTAGCCTACTCATCAAGGTAAGACTGGACTAGACTCAGCATACACTGGGTTTTTTTTCAGAGAGGTTTTTGCTATAGGGTGCGTGCGCTTGCCAGGAAGACAGAGAGAGACAGAGAGAGACAAAAAGTGAGAAATCACTCCCTAGGGGGGATGGCCATGCCACAATCCCTTCTCCTCCATTCTCCTCTCGGGATTTTGGGCACACATGCACGCACGCCCGGTGTGAGCTTAAGCCACTGGGTCTGGGACTCAAACTGCAGTCGACCACATGGGAGTTCAGTGACATCGCCATTACACCAACTGCTGGTTTCCATACACTATTTTTAAAAGCAGAAAGTTATACATTATTTCAGGAAGTTTACTACCAAAATGGTTACAAAAATAAGGGGAAGCAGAGCAGTGAAGCTTTAGCACATAGAGATCAGTTCCAGGTATTTGGAAAAGTCATTATGTGCAACATAATGCCCTAGCCCTGCCAGTTAAATAGCAATCATTAATTTTTGTGTACCCAAGAGCCCTGAAAAATCTTCTGATAAATGTTATTGGGGGTATCAAGACAGGATGTGTGGATACCATTAACTGGAAGTCATCTGGAATATATTGAATCAAAAACGTCCCAGGGTTGGGACCAGCAGATGGTATAGTGTTTAAGGCGCTGGACTCCCACATGGCCAACTGTGGTTCGAGTCCTGGATCTGGGCGCTTGAAAATCACTTCAAGCACATGTGCTTGCACGCCCAAAATCCCAGGAGGAGAATGGAGGATGAGGAATTACGGCGTGGTCATCCCCCCAGAAGGTGATTTCTCACTTTGCCTCTCACTGTCTTTCTGCTGAGCACATATGTCCTGTGGGGGGAAAAAGGAAGTCCCAGGGCTGTATGTTGGGCAAGGAAAGCTTCTGCTGTAAGTGTTCCTCAAACCATTTATCTCTGTAATTATAATTCTTTGGTATAATTACGGATTCGGGGGCAAATTCCCCCACTAAACTATGCATACCATGAGAGAAAAGATCTTCATCATTCTTTGCTCATCAGAATTTAACGGGGTGACGGGCATACAGCAGGAGCTTGAAAATGACTCGAACGAGAGTGCATGAATACGTGGATGAAGACAGCAGATTCACAGCTGCTACTGTCCACTAGGCTGTCCTGTGTTCAAATTCTATACTAGAGGGCCAGCGATGGCAAGGAGGTTGAGATACTAAACTCCCACATGATCGACCACAGTTCAGGTCCTAGGCCTGGCAGCTTACTTTTTCACTTTCTCTCTCTCTCTGGTCAAATTGGAAAAAAAAAAATTATAATAAAAAATAAATATAAATAAATAATTCTTTTAAAAAAAATCTCTATGAACTATACTAACTTGTAAGCACCAAGAAGGTGGAAACCTGGTCCATTCCCATCACCGTTTAACGCGAACACAGAGAACAATGCCGGGCACATTCGCTCAACTAAGAAATGGGAATGACTGTCTCCACCAGACTGCAAACATCTGAGGTCAAAGACAATCTCTCCAGTCCTTCCATGACCGCACAGAGCCCTGCACCTAGTGAGGAGTCAATACATGCATGTGGAAGGGCCAACCAATGGCCATGAGTACCTGGGTCCTGTCCACACGGCGTACTCAACAGCGAGGAGGCTGCAGATGCTCAAGGACGCTGCAGTGCCTCTGATAGGGCTGCTGAGAGCTGGCCAGTGGCGCTGTGGACAAGGCCAGGACAGAGGGCTCACCTTCCCTGCGAGCCTCCCTGCTGTGCTCCCCCCCTCCCCAGAACCCGGCTCATTCCGGCTGCCAGGAAAGGGTGAGCCACCAACTCCCACTTCCGCCTCCAGAAATGTCCACAGTCAGGGCTCCTGGTGAGCAGCCAGGCTGGAGAGCCCTTGGCCAAAGGGCTCCCTGAGGGGGGCTCCTGGAGTCTGGGCGGGCAATAGGGTCTCCTGTACTCAGTCTGTGAGAGCAACGGCCCAGAAGGAGGACCATCATCAACAAGAGTTGAGCTGAATCTGGTGGAAATGTAGATGGTGCAACCACTTTAGAAACATTCGAGAGTGCCTCAGAAAGGTCACTAGGCGATCCAGAAATTCCTCAGCTGGACAAAGATGGTGACATAGATAGAGGCAGAAACAAATGGAGATATTGCCAAGAGAATCGGCTACATATGGCCACACAAAAACTTGTCCACAAATGTTGGCATGATCGTTCTTCACAGCAGCTGCAAAGAACCATAACAGCCAACCCATATGCCCCCCAACGGATCAATGAATCAGTAAACGAAGTGTGGTATATCTCTCCAGTGAAGTCAGCCATCACGCGGAATGAAGTACCGATACACGCAACGGCACAGGTGAACCTCGAAAACACTATGTGAGGGGAAACAAGCCAGACACAGAAAGCTTTTCTGTAGGGTTCTTTTTTATACGAAAAGTCTAGAACAGGCTTGTTGTTGTTGTTGTAGGGCATGTGAAGTTGCTGGAGAGAGACAGAAAGGGAAGGTGAGAAGACCCCCCTCCCCAAGCACATGGCCATGCCACAATCCCTTCTCCTCCATCCTTCTCTGGGATTTCGGGCATGCTCACACATACACCTGGCATGATTTTCAAGCAGCCAGGTTCAGGACTCAAACCACAGTCAGCCATGTGAGAGTCCAGCACCTCAACCACCACACCACCTGCCGGCACCCCAGAACAGGCAAATCTGTAGAAACAAAAAGTAAATGAGTGGTTCCAGGGTCTGGACACACAGGAAGATGGGGTATGACCGCCAATGAGTATGATATTTCTTTGGGGGTAATGAAGATATTCTGGAATTAGATGGTGGAGATGGTTGTTTAACCTAGTAAATATACTAAAAGTCACTGAATGTACACTTTAAAGGGTGAAGTTTGGGGGCAGCAGGTGGCATGACTCCCACATGATCAACCGAGGTTCAAGTCCTAGACACAGAGGCTTGAAACTCACACCAGGCCTGTGTGTATGCATGCTCAAAATCCCAGGAAAGTGGAAGAGAAGGGGTTGCAGCGTGGCCATCCCCCCTACAGAGTGATTTCTTGCTTTCTCTCTCTGTGTCTCTCCAATTTGCATACACATTCTATACCAAAAATCTCTCTTAAAAAAAAAAAAAGTAAATTTTATGATGGGTAAACTATATCAGAATAAAAAAAAAGAAAGAAAATGAAAAAAGTCAACCCCAACCCAGAACCACTGTATCAGCATGTGCACTTGAACAAGATCCTCAGATAACAGACATGCACGGTGAAGTCTGAGGAGCACCAGTGACACGGCTCTCACACCTGGCTGCAATTGGGCATTTCAAAACCATGCTCTGGCTACTTCTCTTTCTGTAGCCTGCTGACATGCCATGTCGCTCAGCAGACAGGGCTCCTGGGTGTCTGGTCTGTGAAGGAAACACTCCATGATGGTTGCCATTTCTAGAAAGGCACTCCTGGGTCCTCGAAAGTATATATTGCCTGGCACAAGAGCAGGGACTCTGGACCGGATTTCCTCCCTGGAACTGCAGCTGCTCTGCCACCGACCAGCTGGGAGGCCTGGGCCGAGTCACTTAGCATAGCACGTCTCAGTTTCCTGGAGGCAATGCTCGCTCTTACTTGATTGGATGCTGAAAGGAACCAATTACTCGGCAAATGCAAAGCTCCGAGAGTAAGAGCCGGCACCCTGTAAGCACCGCATGCATGTACTGGGTAGTCTCATGATGTCAGTGACAGTCTCCTCTCTGCCGCCTACGGCGCACTGTGCTTCTGTTCCTTGGACAGCGCGGTAGAATGGCAGCAACAGCGGGCCCTGACCACGTGCCAGCCACGGAGCCGGTGTTCTGCACGATCGCACATAACTCTCAGCCCGATACATAGGAGTTCACCCAGCAAATAGTAAGCCCCTGCTGGCCATGTACCTGACCCAGGCTAAAAACCGAGCTCCGCGGATGTTTCTGTGACCTGCACAGTCACAGAGCGAATGGCAAAGGAGCTCAGTGTGGCTCCAGAATCTGGGCTTTCACCCGCCGGCTGTGGCCTTCCTTTGAAAGGATACAAACTACTAGGTCATCGGGAAAGTCATGGCGTATTTTTCTATATAAAACTGTGTCATGACTTTCCCGATGACCTAATAGTTGGAGAAATGAAACACCAAGCACCAAAGGGTGCAGGTGTGTGTGGGAGGGAGGTCTGGGGACTAACATAAAGGGCATGTGGGGTGGCCCCGGCAAGGGCTTTGGTCACCTCAGAGGCCGAAGGTGTGCTGCTCTGGCCTAGTGGGGGCTGGTGAGCTGGAGAAAGAACAGCAAAGCCCCTGTGATCCTGCTCCGTAACTGCCGGGGGCACAGGGGGAGCACAGAGAAGGGAATACAGAGGGGGGAGCACAGAGGGGGAGTGGTCCCAGGAACACAAAGAGGGACACTCCCAGGATGATGCGGGGGGAATTCCCAGTAGTACTCCCAGGAGCACGAGGAGGGGGCACTCCCAGGAGCATGGGGGTAGAGAGTATGTCTGGGAGCATGGGGGAGGGGGAGAGTGCTCCCAGGAGCACGGGGAGCAGAGGGCACTCCCAGGATGATGAGGGGGGTGTGCCCCCAGTAGTACAGGGGTATAGTAGTACTCCCAGGAGCACAGGGGAGGAAAGCAGAGTATTCCCAGGAGCACAGAGGAGGAAAGCAGAGTACTCCCAGGAGTGCAGGGGGGGAAGCGGAGTACTCCCAGGAGCATAGGAGAGGAAAGCGGAGTACTCCCAGGAGCGCTGGGGGAGGAAAGTAGAGTACTCCCAGGAGCTCGGGGGGAAGCAAAATACTCCCCGGAGTGCAGGAGAGGAAAGCAGAGTATTCCCAGGAGCACAGGGGAGGAAAGGGGAGTACTCGCAGGAGCGCGGGGGGGGGGAGGGGGGGAGGAAGCAGAGTACTCCCAGGAGCACAGAGTGGGGGAGCAGAGTACTCCCAGGAGCATGGGAGCAGGGGGCACTCCCAAGAGCATGGAGGGAGGGGAGAACCCTCAGGACTACACAGATGGGGGAGCACTCCCAGAAGCATGAGGAGAAGGAGCACCCCCAGGAGCACACAGAAGGAGGAGCACCCCCAGAAACATGAGGAGAAGGAGCACCCCCAGGAGCACACAGAAGGAGGAGCACCCCCAGGAGCACAAGAAGAAGGAGCACCCCAGGAGCATGAGGAGAAGAGACACCCCCAGGAGCACACAGATGGAGGAGTGCCCCCAGGAGCATAGGAGAGATTTCTCAAGAACTCAGAGGCAAGCATTCCCAGGAGCACAGAGGGGGAGATTTCTAGAAAGCACAGAGGGGGAGTGCTCCCAAAAGCACAAAAAGAGCACTCTCAGGAGCATGGGGGGCGCTCTCATGAACTTGGGATGGGAGATGCTCTCAGGAGCATGGGGGGGGTGGGGACGCAGAGGGCAGGAGCTCCTGGGAGCACAGACAGGGAGTGCAGAGGGGCATCCGAAGGCCTGTCCTGAAGCTGCCGGAAGGCACCACCTCCTGCATGGGACAGAAGCAGCTGAGGGACCATCTAGGCCTCGGCTCACACAGGCCCCTCCCAAGGCCTCCAGCTCCTCCAGCTCCAAAGGGGAAACACACAAACCCTCTCCACAAGTCGATGCCTCTGCCCAAGAACTTTATGTTCTGAAGCTGCTGAATGCAGAAGAGAGAAACTTAAGCAGATCCCAAAATGACTGTAAAGAATTTCTCAAACCCCTCATGTTCCCTGTCCACAGGCCCCTCCCTTCCTCAATTCCCAGTCGATGCAAACTGTCAGAAGTTCTCTATGTGCACTTCCAAAAGCCTGAAAACGAAGTCCCTCTCTGGCTCTAAGTCTTGCCATTATTCAAACACGAGCGATGTTTAAATAAGCACTGCGATTGTATACGTCTTCAGATTTCAAAGTGGGCTCTGCCCCCTCCAGATGTTGCTGCTTACAGGACTGTCTTCCTCCAGAGAAGCACTGCTGAGCACCCAGCCCTGAGCCGCTGAGGCACTTTCCCGGGGGGTGGGGGGGGGGCTGTTTTTGATGTAAAACACTAGTTCATTTCTGAATTGTGGCTTGTCTCCCTACTAAACGTTCTCCTCGCTAACCCCACCCAGTCAGAAGTCTGTCCTAATG
This sequence comes from Tupaia tana, assembly GCA_026018925.1. Taxonomy (NCBI): domain Eukaryota; kingdom Metazoa; phylum Chordata; class Mammalia; order Scandentia; family Tupaiidae; genus Tupaia; species Tupaia tana. The sequence continues at coordinate 48,549,382 of JAKSZU010000017.1, read as the reverse complement.
GAATTGCTGGACGCTCTTACCCTCCATTAAGAGGCAAACCTGTTGCAGAGACAAGGGAAGGGAAGATAATCCGAGTGTGTAAATGGACTCTTGAAGAATGAAAGATTGCGAAGACATTCCGTGTGTGTGTGTGTGTGTGTGTGTGTGTGTTGAGAAATGGTAAGTGGAGAGGAGAGAGGGGGTTTAGACTCCAAGAGTCATATCATGACTCTGCTTCACAAAGCAAAGAATCACCAGCCTACCTTCTTAATTAAATTATAGTCACATTTGGCACCGGCAGGCAGTGTGGTCATTAAGTGTGCTAGACTCTCACATGGGTGACCGCAGTTCGAATCATGGAACTTGTGGCTTTCTCCCTCTCTCTCTGTCCCTCGCTGGTCAAATTTAAATAAATAAAAAGTTAAATAAAATAATTCTTTAAAAAAATTATAGTCACATCTGGTTTTAATTTCATCTTTACTGTCACAGTTTTGGACAGGCACCAAAGATTAGAAGTCACCGTGACATGGGTCTATACATCCTCTTTTGTTTTGTCTCAATGTGGTGTGGATTTATTAAGTTTTGATTTGAACATTTACAAAAATTAAAAATTTTAAGGGAATACTAATGATCTTGTCACTTGAATGCAGCAACTCTTCCGACATCTTTGCTTCCTGTTTGTGTTGCTAAGCGTATGCAGGGACTTCAAAAAGTTTGTGGAAAATGAAATGAAAGTATGTGTCTATTTTGAAATACGTGTATTTTATTTTTCATAATACCTATTTTCCATGAACTCTTTGAAGATCATTCATTTTACTTGAACATATAGTATCTGCTCTGATTCCAGAGCATAGAGTCAGGTCTGGTTAGGCCTACAAGAGGGTGGAGGGAGTGGCTCATGGCAGGGCCAAGGAGGCAGTCTGGTGGAACTATTCGTGGTTTCTGAGTCAAAATAACCAGGTTCATACATAGCAGCATTCAAGCACTTACCAGCCTGACTTCATCATTTGGATAAGAAAGCACCTCCCATGAACATGGGCTTTCTCCTCTCTGAAGGGGAGGATTTGCAGGGAGGACTTCTGCTTACTGGTAAGAAGCACGTTAGCCATGATTAGAGCATGCCATGTTTCCCCAGTTTGTGTTTCATGGAGATGCCTGGTTTACTTTCTCTCCCGCTGCTTCTAGCTATATTGCTGAGTGTGTGTGCACTGTCTTCCTGATTTCTTTGTGTCTATGAGTAGCACACTTGTGTCTCTGATCGGGAGGCTAAAACAAATGTCCTTTCTAACCATCAGAGGAAACGCACTCGCTGCTCTGGCGGAAGTAGCTGCCAGTGAGCAGAGGAGCAGCCATGATGACGCTCCTTCCGTGTTGCACTAACCACTCCTCACGCCTTGCAGCAGGTTCCTCGACCTCCACTTTGGGCCAGACAACCCTTTGCTGTGTGGCTTGTCCCGGCCTTGTTGGCTGCGTGGCAGCACCTGGCCTCTCCCCACTGATACAGGTAATAATCTCTCTGTCCTGCCCATCTCATGTTATGACACCAAAAACTCCTTCAGACCCTGCCAGATGTCCCCCAGTGGGGAGGGGTGGGGGACAAATCACCCGCTGATGAGAACCAGCACCTTATGGCATTTAACCTTCACATAAATGTACGCAGTGGGGCAGTGGAATGACCACTATTGCCAGCTGCCAGTGAGGAGACGGAGGATCCGAGCAGGTAACGATGTAGGCAGGCAGGAACAAGAGCTGCCTGTGAGCTCTGCCACCAAGGGCCCTGGAGCTGGAGACCTGCTCGGCCCATCTCCTGTTCGTTTTGTCGGGCCCCGAGGATACTAAGGAGGGGCTGGGCAGTGAGGGCAGAGTGGCTGCCCCCAAGGAAAGGCATGGTGGCTGCGGAAATTGCTGTCTTTCTCTGTTCAGCTGGCTAACCAGACTCTTCCTCCCTGACTTAGAGCAGCTGTAAAGCTGGCGGAGACCAGAGGAGAGCGGTGTTGGAAGCTGAGGGTTTTGAGGAAAGAGGTGGCCCGGCACCCACCACTGCTAATTGCGGCTTAGCATGAAGAACTGGCCAGTGGGCAGTTAAATGACCCTGACAGGAGGTGGCCAAGAGGTTTAAACTATTCATCTGTTCTAACATATTATGAGAGCCATGTTATAGGCTATTATTTTTCTAGATTAGAAACTTGCATATAAGAACCACACTTACCACCATTAAAAACATCCTTAGTTCAGAACATCTCATGTTGAGTGTTCTGTGAAGAGGGTCACGGGTTCCTAACCCCTCGCTGGGAACAGATTTGAAAGCCTCAGACTCATGGCTTAGATGCTGAGGGAAGTGAACAGCTGCCTGGTCTCTGGTTCCCACAAAAAGGCGCACTGCCATCACTACCAATCAGGATGTGAGGCCTAACGTAAGCCCATGTCTGTAAGAGAGCTGCCAGGACAGGGATTCAAACTCAGCACTGCACTGGGGGCCAGCAGGTGGCATGGTGGTTATAGCAACTGGATCCCACATGGCCAGCTACACGGTTCAAGTTCTGGACCGGGCAGCTTGAAAACCACAGCAGGCACATGTGTGCGCATGCCCAACATTCCAAGAGGAGAAAGGAGAAGCGATTGCAGCATGGCCATCCCCCAGGGGTGCTTCCTCACTTTCTTCTCTCTGTCTCTATGGCAAGCACACGTACCCCAGAGCAGAGCAAGCAAAATCAACACTGCTCTAGAAAATTGGGAATACGGGAGGACTGAGGAGTGAAGGCAGGACAGGTTTGGCTGCGGTGGTGTGGGCTGCAGGGACTGCTACTTGGAGACTAGGGCCACGCGGGAGGCCAGGTTTAACTCCGGCCTAATCTAAAAACAGGCCGTGCAGGGGGTCTGTGGTCCCGGCTGGCTGGGAGACTGGGCTAGGAGGATCCTGGCATGGCCAGACCCTGTCAAAAATCAATCTCACTCACCTCTCTCATAAATAAATAAGATTAAAAATATAAAAGAGCAACTTGCACCAATTCCATCAATAAAACACAGAATGATGGGCCAGCCGAGTGGCGTGGTGGTTAAGGCAGCTGGGTCCCACATGGCCGACTGTACAGTTCAAGTCCTGAACCTGGAAGCTTGAAAAGCATGCCAGGCACGTGTGTGCGCACGTGTTCCCAAACCCAAGAGGAGAGTGGAGAAAGGATTGCGGCGTGGCCATCTCCCCGGAGGGTGATTTCTCACTCCCCCCATCTCTCTCCCTTTGTCTGTCTCTGGCAAGCACATGCACCTTAAAGAAAACTGAAACAACACAAGTATGAAGGTAAAGTGCTCGTTTTGCCTTATTAAATTTTGAGGTAACTCCCTCTCTGACGCATGATTAAGCTGGAAACTGCAGCAACTTTGTGAGTTTTGGGTACAAACTGTCCTGTGTAATGAATGATGGTATAACACGGGTCTGCGGCGGAGGTTCACAAGCAAACCTCTGACCTTGCCCCCCTGCAGACTGCTGCGGGGAAGAGAGCCTGGCCGCGATAGCTCTGTCCCCACTGCACTCAGGACCTTCCCCGGGGCTGGGGAGCACTGGCCACCTTTGTTATTTTGCACCAGAATTTTAACTCTGAAAACCCCTGTTCTCCAGAACACTGGAAAGGCAAGGTCCCTCTGGAGAAGGGAGGACCGTATTAGAAACGCGTGTTAGAGTCTGGTGCGCTCACTTCATTGCTGCTCCCAGGGCAGCCTGGGTGGACCACGCTAGGTGGCCTGCTCCCCAGAACTTTCCATCCCTTCTTCCCGCCAGAGAACTACCCTGTCGGCCCTCCCCACCTTTTCAGCATGGTCAGGGTGGCCCATAGTTTACGAGGTGCCTCCGCATCAGGGTGGCCTGCAAGTCAGGGGACCAAGGCCACGTCCATGGAGGCTGCCAGACGCCCAACGTAAAGAAAGAAGGGCCAGAAATGACGTCGCGGTCGACACGTTCGTTCGCGCTTAGCAAGTGACCACGATCCGCAGCCCAGTGCAACTTCGCGCTGCCCTACGGACGCGTGCGCATGACCTCTAAGAGTCTCAATGGGAAACACTCTGGGAGGTGACACCGTAAAGCCTCCTTCCCTCTCCGCCCCACCCCCGCTGCCACCTGCCCCGCCCGGCTCACATCAACAGGACTGCTGGCTCTTCATAGAAACCCGGCTGCGAAGGAAGACTGGCTTTCTCCTTTCCACTTGACCAAGGACACCATGACTGGAGGGGGTGTGAATTGCCTACGGTCACAGAGCTGAGCCTGAGAAGGAGGAATGAACCCAGGCTCCCCAATTCCAACATCAGTGTCCTTTCTGCTCTGGGGCCTCATGTCACCCCTTCCAAAATGCTTTTCCCCAATAATGAGGATTAACTGTGGTTCTCCTCTCAAAAAGATGCTGGCGAGTCCTCGGGCTCAGTTACAGCGAAGCAGGTGAACTGCACAGTACTGGGGAGAAACTGGGTGGGCGGGGGAGAGAAGGGAGTCCCTTACAGCCCAGGACTGTGGTTCCCTGAGCCCAGCCACCCGATTCTACTCTGTACTCCCACTCTCTGCACTGCCCTTGGGCTGTTCAGGTCGCCTGAGCTGGGTAGGAATCCATCAGCGACATTTACCACGGTGACCGTGCGCTGGGCGCTAAGGGTGACTCGAGAACCCTCTCTGGCCTAAAGTACCCACGGCTTGCAGCGGAGGTGAGGGTGGAGACAGCAGGCACTGCTGAGATTTCAAACCAAATGTAGCCAAGGGCCAGGCAGTGGGGCAGCAATAATGCCACTGTCCCCTGTGAGCAAGGCCCAGGGTTCACACTCAGTCCTGAGCACAGCGGGCATGTATGCACAGCAGGCTGAGAACAGGTGCATGGCGGGGTGAAGACTCTTTCAGGGGTACCTGCCTCTCTGCCATGGAAGAAATAAATAAATTATATATATATATAGATACATATATATATATATATATATAAATGATTTTAAGTTAAGGCCAACAGGGACCAACAGATGGTATAATGGTTACATCACTGGACTTCCACATGGCTGACCTCGGTTTGAGTTCCGGTTCAGGCAGCATGAAACTCATACCAGGTGCATATGCGTGCGTGCCCAAAATCCTGAGAGGAGAATGGAGGAGAAGGGATTGCGGCGTGGCTATCCCCTCTGGGGGGTGATTTCTCATGTTCTCTCTATTTCTGTCTCTCTGTCTCTCTCTGTCAAGTCCATGCACATCATAGCAGAAAATATCTCTAAAAATAAAGTTAAGCTCAACAATAAGATTAAGTGTCGGGACCAACAGTTAGCATAATGGCTATGTCGCTGGGCTCCCATGTAGTTGACCGTGGTTCACATCCCAGACCCGGCAGCTTAAACTCACACCAGGCACATGTGCGTGTGTGCCCAAGATCCTGGGAGGAGAATGAAGGAGAAGGGATTGCGGCGTGGCCATCCCCCCTGTGGGGTAATTTCTTATGTTCTCTCTATTTCTGTCTCTCTGTCTCTCTCTGGCAAGTCCATGCACATCGTAGCAGAAAATATCTCTCTAAAAAAAAGTTAAGCTCAACAATAAGATTAAGTGTTGGGACCAGCAGTTAGCGTAATGGCTATGTTGCTGGACTCCCATGTAGTCGACTGCGGTTCGAGTCCCGGACCCGGTGGCTTAAACTCAGGCTGGGCGCGTGTGCGTGCGTGCCCAAGATCCCAAGAGGAAAATGGAGGAGAAGGGATTGCGGCGTGGCCATCCCCCCGGGGGGGTGATTTCTCGCTTTCTGTCTCTCTGTCTCTCTGTCTGTCTGGCAAGCGCATGCGCCCTATATAAAAAATAAAATAAAAAAAAAAAAAAAAAAAAAAAAACCCTCTCCAAAAAAAGAAAAACAAAAAAAGGAACTGTTTAAAAGAATCATCCATAAGGTGAAATTCTTTTTTTTTTTAAGAAAGATTTTTTCTATAGGGCGCATGTACTCACCAAAGAGACAGAGAGATACGTAGAGACAGAAAGCAAGAAGTCACCCCAAGGGGTATGGCCATGCCACAATCCCTTATCCTCCATCCTCCTTTTGGGATTTTGGGCACACATATACACACCCAGTGTAAGCTTTCAAGTCACCAGTCAGAGACTGGAACTGAGTCGACTATGTGGGAATCTAGCAATGTAACCATTACGTCATTTGCTGGTCCCCATAAGATGAAATTCTATGCAAACGTTTGTAGAATGTAGAATTTTGTCTTTATTTAAAAGTATGAGTCCATATATTTTAAATGAATAATGCAGGTTAAAAATGGTATGTAGGAGGGACCAGCAGGTGGCGTAATGGTTACATCACTGGATTCCCAGAGTCGACCACAGTTCAGTCCCGGACCCAACAGCTTAAAACTCACACCAGGCACATGTGCGTGCATGCCCAAGATCCCAAGAGGAAATGGAGGAAAAGAAATGGTGTGCTCATCACCCCTGGGGGATGATTTCTTGCTTTCACTCTCTCTGTCTCTCTGGCAAGCCCACACATCCTATAGCAAAAAAACTCTCTGAAAGGAAACTATGATATGTAGGGGACAGCAGATAGCATAGTGGTTAAGGTGCTGGACCCCCATGTGGTCAACTGCAGTTTGACTCCCAGACCCAGCAGTTGGAGATTCAGGTGTGTGTGTGCGTGTGTGTGTGTGTGTGTGTGTGTGTGTGTGTTTGCCCAAAATCTTCAGAGGAGAATGGAGGAGAAGGGATTTGGTGTGGCCACCCCCCCCCCCCCCCCCGGGAGTGCTTTCTCGCTTTCTCTCCCTCTAACCCTATTTCTCTCCAGCAAGCACACGCACTCCGTAGCAAGTTTTAGACTAAGTTCTCTGAGTAGGCCTACAATCTAGATGATTTAAATACAGAAGGAAATGCACCAAAATATCAGTAGAGGCTGTCTCTAAATGGTGGGATGATGCGTGATTTTAATGGGCTTCTTATTTGATCTTATCTGTACTTTTTCATTTTAATAAATAATCTGTTTTGTAACAAGTAAAAATCTAGTAAGGGTCATTTTACTTGTATCTATCAAACCTGTTACAAATCAGGGAAGAATGCTTGTTATAGTGGCCAACAAAAAGAAGCAGTAAAGAAATTGTGTAAATAGTGTGCTTTCGACTCTGCATTTTAAAGGGGGAGGGGAGGACTGAAGCCTTGACGGTGGAAAGCAACAGGCTGAAATGTGTCAGGTGTTGTCTTTGGGGAAGGATTTTTTCAATCTGTATTTTTTTTTTTAAGTATTGGAAATTAAACATTAAGTGTTTAAGCAGAAACGACCTGAACCACAGGAGGGAGGAAAAGGTTACACAGGGTGTTTATTTGTGTTTCTAGCATAATGGGTGTACCGGGCCACCCAACGGGGGGAATATTTTGGTCTCTGACTCCTATAAAAAGTGGATTTTTCCACCCAAAAAAGATTTAAATGCTGTTCCCATTCCCGAGCACACCAAATGCTTTTGTAAAGTGACCTTGGCAGAGTTAAGTGGCCTAAGAATGCGCAGGCGCGGAACAAGTCAGCCAGGACAGAGACACGGCCATTTTCACTCGCCCGCGAGGCCGGGCGGCAGAGCAGAGCAGCATGGTAGGTGAATCCACGCCTTCCAGGAGAGCACTGACTGCAATCAGCACTTGAGGACTGGATGTCCAACAAACAGGAGCATGTGAGCTCACCAGAGAGACAGCAAGTGAGAAACCACCCCTCACGCCATAACCCCTTCTCCTCCATTCTCCTCTGAGGATTTTGGGCACGCATGCACGCACACACACACACACACACCCTGCCTGAATTTTAAGCTGCCAGGTCCGGGACTCAAAGTGCAGTTGGCCATGTGGGAGTCAGAGACATAACAATTATGCCATCTGCTGGTCCCCAAATCTGGTCCCCAAATCTAAGACCTTTCTACAGTGCGTATTTAAAACTCTGACATTAGACAAAGGCATCTTAGTGATACCGCCCAGTGCAGACAAAATGGGGTTTGCCAGCATGTCCCCAACACCAGCAATGCAATTAACTCAGGCTATCCTAGCACCAGTTTGCAGTTTGTTTTTCAGGGGGTGTGGTGGAGGGGGATCATCAGTTCCTTGGAAAAGGGCAAATGGAGATGATGCGGTGTTTCTCTTTTTTTAGGGTTTTTGCCATAGGGCACCTGCACTTGCTGGAGAGAGATATAGAGACCCAATGAGCAAAAAAGTGAGAAATCAGCCCCAGGGAGATGGCCACACCACCATCCCTTCTCCTTCATTCTCCTCTTGGCACTTCGGACATGCATGCACGCACACCCAGCATGATTTTTAAGCCGCTGGGTCCAAGACTTGAACAGTGGTCAGTCACGTGGAAGTCCAGCACTTTAATCACCATGTCACCTGCTGGCCCCCAAAGTTGATTTCTCACTTTCTCTCTCATTCTCTGTCTTTCTCCAGTGAGTACACATGCCCTAGGGAAGAAAAACATTAAAAAGAAAAAAAAAAAAAAAAAGAAAGAGAAAGAAAGAAGAAAAAAGGAAAGAGAGAATGAAAGAAAGAAAGAAAAAGAGAGAAAGAAGAAATAAAAATAAAAAGAAAAGAAAAGAAAAGAGAAGAGAAAAACTCTCCACGCATGTGTGCATGCATGCCCAAAATCCTGAGAGGAGAATGGAGGAGAAGGGATTATGGAGTGGCCAACCTCCCTGAGGGTACTTCCTTGCCTTTTTGCTTTCCCTCTGTCTGTCTGTCTCTCAGACTAGCACATGCACCTCTAGAAAAAACTGTAAAAAATAAAATAAAGTAAAATAAAATAAAATAGATTGCTGGGGCAGACAGGTAGCATGGTGGTTAAGGCACTAGACTCCCACAGAGCCTACTGTGGTTTAAGTCCTGGACCTGGCAACTTACTTTCTCACTTTCCCTTTCTCTCTCTCCTTCATCAGATTAAAGAAAAAATAAATAATAACAACAAATAAAATTAAATAAATAATCTTTTTAAAAAAAGACTGCTAACACACGTGGACTTTCTAAAAATAAATAAATGAAATTAAATAAATAAACTAAAAATTATAAGACCATAATTGTGTTTGTCTGATTTTGTCTTTGTTTTTGCAATAGACAAATAGAGAGACGGAGGGAAAGTAACAAATCACCCCACCCCCACCCCCCCGGGGAGACGGCCGTGCCGCAGTCCCTTCTCCTCCATTATCCTTTCAGGATTTTGAGCGCTCATGCACACACGTCCAGCATGTTTTCAACCCACCAGGTCTGGCACTCGAATCGCACGGTCGGCTATGCGAGATAGCTTCCTTCACCACCATGCCTCCAGCTGACCCCAAGACCATAACATTTCATATTTTTTTAAAAAATTGCTATAGAGTATATATACACACTGGAGAGCGAGAGAGAAAAGAGAGAGCATGGGGGAAGTGAAAAAGCACTCCCCAGGAAAGGGATGGCTATGCCACAATCCTTTCTCCTCCAGTCTCCTCTGGGATTTTGAGCACTCGTGCACGCTTGCCCAGCATGTTTTTTTCAAGCTGCTGGGTCCAGGACTTGAACTGTGCAGCCAGCATATGGGATCCAGCTGCCCTAACACCTCGTCACCAGCTGACCCTAAGACCATAATGTGTTTTGTTTGTTTGTTTGTTTGATTATTTTTAAATTGTTTTAAATCACATATTTTCTATATTTTTTAGAATTATTTTTATTTAACTTTATTTATTTACTTATTTATTTCAATTTGATCAGAGAAGGACAGTGTGAGAGAGAAAGTGAGAAAGCAAGCTGCCAGGTCTGGGACTTGATCCGTGGTCAGCCATGTGGGAATCCAGAGCTCTTAACCACCACGCCACCTGCTGGCCCCCAAGACCATAACGTTTTAAAGAAAGAAGGAAGCTTTAATTATCATGTCTCTACCATTTTACTTATAGTAATAGCAAAACAGAGAAATGAGGATAATGCTGTGAGGACACATCCTCAAATGCTCTGACGGGAAGATGAATTGTACCATTTGAAAAACAAATCCAGCAATATCTTTTAAAATTAAAAATATACATTCTCTTTCATCCAGCATCTACACCTCCAGAAATCCATCTTCCAGAACTCAAAATGCCATTACATAGGGATATATGCATAACACTCACACTAAGGAATTTTATAGAGCAAATTAAAGAGTTAGATCCTTGTCTATCGATATCCAGAAGTGTCCACGATGTATGTATTCAGTGAAAAAAAAAAAAAAAAAAAAAAAAAAAAAAAAAAAAAAAAAACAAGACACCAAAAAATAGACATAGTCAGAAGATGGGAGAGAAAGGAAGAAAAAGGGAGACAGTGGATGAAACTAAAATGTGAGAAAAATATGATTAGATTATAATCTAAGCCAAAACTCTATAATAGAAATATTCCCTCAGTTTCCTCATGGATAAAGTGGATATATAGTAAGAGTACCTCTCTCAGAGGATTATTGTGAGAATTAAATATCCTGATAGATTTGAAGGGCTTAGATCAGAGCCTGGCACGCTGCAGTGCTAAGTGAGTGTTTTGTTATTTTCGGATGCTATCTATATATCACCACAATGAGGCAGTCAGTGACTGTGCCGAGATACACAGGAGACAAGATAACATGAGCACCTGAAACAAGGCCTTGATTAGATGATGGGAATATGAGCAATCCTTGTCTGAGAATTTTCCAAATATTGTTTTTGCCATAATTAATGTTGGAGAGGGAGTGGATAAGTAAACCTCCTCACTGGAAGGCAGGACTTTATCTCCCCCATTAGGGTAAAGGGATATATTTTCCGATCCTATTTCTTGAAAACCATTTCTACTTATCACCATCCGGTAACTACCTTTAGTGTTTTATTTCAAAATGTAATTCACCTCGACATGCTTCCCTTCATGGGGAAATACAGTGACCCTACATTTAGAATCTAATGCAGACACTTTATATGACAAAGAATTTTTTTGAAAACTCCTGCAAAAAGGCATAAAAGTTAAATCATACTTGCAAATTTTACAGTTAAATGATTTTTGTTTAAAAAAAAATGAACGCACATAAAACCAGGGCTGCTGAACAGTCGAGACAAAGAGTGGCCATCTGTCTGGACGAATCCTACACGGAGTGCATGTCCTCTCGCTGTGGTCTCAGTGGAGGCACTCAGTCTCGTCCTTTCATAAATCTCCATATATTGGAGGACACCCTTCAACTTTATCTTTGGTTAGACCTGCCACATTTTGCTGGATGTGGCCCAGCCTCTCCAGAGACCAGCCATGCACATAACATTTGGAAAAGGGCCCTGCTGGATGCCAAGTCGAGAGAAGGATCATTTCCTGAGGCTTTTGTGTTATATTCCCATTTATATAAATCATCGTCTCCATTTCAGCAGAAGAGCCAAAACACATCTGATCCTTTCTTCAAGAAACCATTAAATCCTGCAAAGCAGAAGGAATGAAAGAGTTAAGAGTACTGCTCTGCTAGTGGTAGAGCTGGCTGTAGAACCAGAAAGGTTAAATTATAAATCTCTGGCAAAACACAGTTTTCTCTACGTCATTTTCCTCTGGGACTAGATGAGAAACAGCTGGATGTTTGGATAGAAAAACCACTGGAGAAACTCGTGTTGGTTAGTGACACTTCTCCCAGACCTTCAGGGTTGGCCCCTCGTTCCAGGCTCCGTCCAACTGTCCCCTCCTCAGAGTCTCTTTCCATGACCCTCAACCCATGCCCTCCTCTTAAACCATCACCCTTTTTCTTTATGGCACTCATCATTATTGGGGATTATCTTATCTACCTGGTTATCCTCTCTCTCCCCACCAGTGTGTGGGTGCCCATCATGAGAGTGGTGGCCTTGTCCGGCCCCTTAACCGTCCTGTCTTGGCAGCACTGGCACGTGGCAGGCACCCGACAAGTATTTGCAGGCATGAATGATTGTTGTGCATTTTTATCTGTGTTTTCCCTTCAGTGTTTCTTTAATGAGTATGGATTTAGTTCATGAAAATCAAAATAATATTTGCAAAAAAAAAACAAAAACAAAAACAAAAAAAACAGCCATCCTGATTTCAAACTCCATTTGAAATACTTAGAAAATTAGGGGCCAGCAGATGGCCTGGTGGTTAAGGTACTGGATTTCCACATGACCAACCTTGGTTTGAGTCCCAGATGGAGGCTTGAAAATCACACCAGATGCATGTGCATATATGCACAAAATCCTGAGAGGAGAATGGAAGAGAAGGACTTGTGACATGTCCAACCCCCTGGGGGATGATTTCTTCCTTTCTCTCTGTGCCTCTCCAGAGTGAGCACACATACCCTATAGCAAAAATCTCTCTCAAAAAAAAAGAAGGAGGAGAAGAAGAAGAAGAAAAGAAATACTTAGAAAATCTAATTAGTGTGGGGGCCAGCAGGTGGCATGGTGGTTAAGTGCGCTGGACTCCCACACTGGCTAACTGTGGTTCTAGTCTCGGACCTGGAGGCTTGCTTTCTCACTTTCCTTCCTTCTATCTCTCTCGCTCTCTCATTCTGTCCCTTTCTGATCAAGCTAAAATAAATAAAAATAGTTGAATAAACTAATTCTTGAAAAAAGAAAGAAAGTCTAATTAGTGTGGACTTCTTACGGAAGACAAAGCTCTCATCTTACTTATTTCCGATCTCTGTCATGGACACAGGACCCGGCAGGTCGTAGACTCGCAGCGGTGGAAGATGTTGCGCCTGACGCTACACTCCTCATTTCCGTATCCATGGCCTGTCTCTTCAATAGCAATCCCATGAAATGAGATTGGAATCCACATCTTACAGATGAACAGAACTGAGGCCCAGTAACTTCCTTACATTAAACACACACACGCACACACGTCCCAAACAAGCTCAAACAAAACGCAGCCTTGCTCAGGAGAGGTAGAACAAGCGTCTGCAGGCCGGTCTGCCAGATCGCTGCTCCTGACACTCTGCCCAATGCCATAGCGCGAAGTCGCCCTTTCAAAATTTGCTTTCGTTTTCTTTTAAAGAATTATTTATTTAATTTATTTATTATTTCTTTATTAATTGTTTAATTTAATTTATTTGTATTTATTAATTTTTAAAGAATTATTTAATTTATTTCATTTATTATTTATTTTTTAAGGAATTATTTATTTAATTTTATTTATCCACTCGTTTATTTTCATTAGACCAGAGAGAGAGAGAGAGAGAGGGAAAGTGAGAAAGCAAGCCACCAGGTCTGGGACTCCAACTGTAGCACCTTAACCACCATGCCACCTGCTGAAAAATATGGAACCCTCCATGAATTTGCAGGTCAGCCTTGCACAGGGGCCATGCTCATCTTCTCTGTCTCATTCCCACTTTGGTATACGTGCTGCCGAAGCGAGCACACAAAACTTTCTTTCTTTAAGGGGAGCAGAGGAATTGGTGATGTTCTTCTCTTACAGGCCACATGGTCTAATTTAGAAAGACTACCGTCCTATCAGGGCAAGTCCAGGCACAGAGCAGGTGGCCAGCAGGTCATTGTTGGTCTGGAAGAAGAAGGGAAGACGGAGGGGAAGAAGAGTGCAAGAAGGCAGGAAGGAAGAAAGCTTCTTTAGAGAGCAGAGAAAGGCCAGGGTCCTCAGCCTTGCGCCAGGAGTCACGCACAAGAATCAGCCAATCAGCGCCCGCCTCTGTGAGAGTCTGGCCTCTTAGGGATCCCAGAGGCCTTCCCTGCAGGGAGCATTTCTACCATGCCTGCCATGCCTCGAGGCCCAGCCTGTCTGCTGGCACCAGTGGTCCCTGAAGGAGATCGAGCCCCTGGCTAGGAGGACACTGACCTGTTAGGGATGGAGGGAACAGAGAAACACTGGGATCTGCAGGGAAAACTCCTCGTCCTGCTCCCCCCTTGGCTTCCTTTGTCTCACTAAGAGATACACTTTGGGTCAGCCGGTCTCGTGATAGTTAAGGTAGCTGGATCCCATATGGTTGACTGGTCAGTTCAAGTCCTGGACCTGGCAGCTTAAAATATATGCCAGACACATAAGCGATTCCTGAAAAACACACTAGACATGTGCATGCATCCAAATGGAGTCGAGACATGGAAGAGAAAGGGTTAAGGCAGTGACCATGCCCCACCAAGGGGCACTTTCCCCCTCTCCCTCTCTCTCTGTCTCTGTGTCTCTCTGGCAAGCACACGCATCCTCTGGAAAATCAGGGCGGGGGTGGGGCAAAAAACAGGCTCCAAAAATTCTTGTCTGACCTTTTAAACTTAGAGCAGAGATGGGATCAGTGGGGGGGCGGGGGGGTAGCAGGTGGGGATGCGGGGAGTAAGAAACTTCTTTCTCTGAGGATTGTGAACATCTTCAAATGTGAAAACCATCTCCTTTGATGCCTTGGGTAAAGACAGCTCATGTGAAGCAGCATGGAATTCACAGTTTACCTGCATATTTTCTGTCTCGGCTCGACCAGATCGTCGTCCCTGTTTCATGTCATTGCTCCAGAGCCAGCCTGTCACAATGCTGGGCACAAAGGAGACGTGTCGTCCTATTTGCTAATTTCAGCATGCTATACATACGCGTTGAATGGAGGTCTATAATCCTTTACTCTCCATTTCAAACTCCAAAAAGCTCTGAAACCTGAAAGACTTCCTGTGAACAAGCAGCAAGCTCTGTGGACAAGAATCCCGGCCTGACAGCGCAAGGCTGTGTCCTGTCTGTGATCTCCCGTAATGAGAATGCGCACACGCTCTGCCTGATTTACAACAGGCGAGCACACGCGTCTGATTCTGGGACACCACTCCAGAGTCCACGGGGTGTTGTGCAACTTAGTGACATGCATCATACGACCTTTCTCAAGTCCGCATTCCCTGAACACTTGGCCCCCGCAGGCTTCCAGGAGGGGTTCTGGGAGCGTATCTGCTCGGATCGGGCATTGTCCGTGCTGGGAATACGGAGCTTGAATAAAGTCATCAAGGTCTCTGCTCTCATGAAGTTTCCTTCTCAGCTCACAAGACAATGACAAGAAAGCAAATAAATAATTCCTGAGAGAGATGTGTGTTCAGAAGCACAGGAGAATGGGATAAAGATGTGACAGGATGTCAGAGAAACCATCTCCAAGACGCCCCAATGAAGAGAAGGAAGCTGCCATTGCGGGGTCTGAGCTCAGAACACCCTGACTGATTCATTCATGGCCCTCCTGTCTCAGGACCTCCGCCCTTGCCCTGGCTTCTGCCTAAAGAAGCCAGCCACTTTGCATTCCTGAGTCTTGGTTTTGCTCAGGACTCTCACACCCACAAAGTGGCAGGGCCAGAATAAAAATCAAGACTTTCCAAGACCGACACCATGGCATGGGGTTAAGGGCTGTGCACAGAAAGCCAGATCCCACTTGATCAACCATGGTTTGAACCCCAGTTCCGATGGCTTGAAAAACACAGCAGACACATGAGCATGCATGCCGCAAATCCTGACGGGATGGAGAAGTGGAGGAAAAGGATTGCAGCATGACCTTGCCCATTAGGGGATGCTCTCTCACTGTCTCTCTTTGCCAAGGCACAAGCAACTAAAAAAAAGAAAAGAGGGACCAGCAGTTGGCGTAATGGCTATGTCACTGGACTCCCATGTAGTCGACTGCAGTTCAAGTCCTGGACCCAGTGGCTTAAACTCACGCCGGGCGCGTGTGTGTGCGTGCCCAAGATCCCGAGAGGAGAATGGAGGAGAAGGGATTGCGGCGTGGCCATCCCCTCTTGGGGGGGGGGGTGATTTCTCACTTTCTCTCCGTCTCTTTCTGTCTTTCTGGAGAGTAAACGTGCCCTATAGCAAAAATCTCTCCAAAAAAAGAAAAAAAAAAGAGTAAGGCTTTCTGATATAAAGTCACATTTGGGGCTTATAAGGGAAATACCTGAAGAGGAGGTGTTGAGGATGAGCGGAAATTCTCTACCAACAATAAAGAGCCATGACAGCAGACAGGGTGCAGCGTGGCACAGCACAGGCTCTCTCCCCCCGGCGATGAGACACGGAGCATCTCTGCGCCAGAAAAGTGGCCATGCCAGGAAAGCCAGGGTCCGGCCACAGTGTCCACTAAAATCCTTTCAAATCCCCACTTGGGGCTTAGCTGTCCACAATAAATGGACAAAACAGAGGCACTGCCAAGACTCTCCAGCATGTTTCTCTAGTAACTGGGGGGGGGGTGGGGGGGGCAATGAAAGACACTCCTTCCTGGGAACCAGCAGCCACTCACCCATTCAACATCAGCTCCCAGCCAATGGCGTTTTAGAGTGTATGATGGCGTTGTCAAGGAGTCCAATGGCATTTTAGAGTGTCTACTGGTGTTGTGAGCATCTCCATTGGCATTGTGAGGGAGTCTCATGAAGCTGTGAGGGTGTCCAATGGCATAGTGAGGGTATCCAGTGGCCTTATGAGGGTGTCCAATGGCATTATGAGGCTGTCCGATGGTGTTTTAGAGTGTCAGATGGCATTCCAAAAGTCCGATGGCATTGTGAGGGTGTCCAGTGGCGTTTCGCTGTCCGATAGCATTGAGAGGGTGTCCGATGGTGTTGTGAGGGTGTCCTATGGCATTGTTAGGGAGTCTGATGGCATTGTGAGAGTGTCCAATGGAGTTGCTAGGGTGTCCAATGGCTTCATTAGGGTGTCCGATGGCATTGATACAGTGTCCAATGGTGTTGTTAGAGAGTCCGATGGTTTGTGAGGGTGTCTGATGGTGTTTTAGAGTGTATGATGGTGTTGTAGAGGATCTGATGGCATTGTTAGGGTGACTGATGGCATTGCAAAGAGTCCGATGGAGATGCGAGGGAATCAGATGATGTTGTGAGGGTTTCCAATGGCGATGTGAGGGTGTCCGATAGCATTGTTACAAAGTCTGATGGTGTTGAGAGGGTGTCTGATGGTGTTTTAGAGTGTCCGATGGCATTGGTATGGTGTCTGATGGCATTGGTAGAGTGTCCTCTAGTGTCATGAGGGTGTCCAATAGCATTGTGAGGGAGTCTGATGGCGTTGTGTGGGACCCAGGTGGCATTGTGAGAGTGTCCCTCACAATGCTGTCCAATGGCATTGTGAGGGTGTCCGGTGGGGTTGAGAGGGTATCTAATGCTGTTGTGAGGGAGTCAGATGGTGTTATGGTGTCCGATGGTGTTGTAAGTGAGTCTGATGGCATTGTGAGGGTGTCCGATGGCATTGGTAGGGTATTCGATGGTGTTTTGAGGGTGTCTGGTGGCATTATAAGGGAGTCTGATGGCGTAGTGAGGATGTCAGTTGGCATTGTGAGGATGTCCGATGGCGTGATGAGGGTGTCCGATGGCATTGTGAAGAAGTCCAATGGCATTGTGAGGATGTCCAATGGCATTGTGAGGGTGTCTGATGGCATTATTAGGGAGTCCAATGGTGTTGTTAGGAAGTCCAATGACATGAGGGTGTTCAATGGCATTGTTACAAAGTGCAATGGTGTTGAGAGGGTGTCCAATGGTGTTTTAGGGTGAAGTTGGTAGGGTGTCTGATGGCATTGGTAGGGTGTCTGATAGTGCCGCGAAGGTGTTGGATGACATTATGAGGGAGTCTGATGGTGTTGTGAGGGAGCCTGAAGAATTGTAAGAGTGTCCAATGGCATTGTGTGGCTGTCAAATGACGTTGTGAGCGTGTGCAATGGCATTGTGAGGGTGTCCGATGAGGTTGAGTGGGTGTCCGATGGCATTGTTAAGGAGTCCAAAAGTCTTGTTAGGAAGTCCGATGATATTGTGAGGGAGTCTAATGGCATTGTTGGGTGTCCGATGGTATTGTTAGGGAGTCCGATAAAGTTGTTAGGGAGTCCAATACAGTTGTTACGGAGTCCAATGGTGGTTTTAGGGAGTCTGATTGCATTGTGATGATATCCAATGGTGTTTCAGAGTGACCAATGGCATTGGTAGGGTGTCTGATGGCATTGTGTGGCTGTCCAATGATGTTGTGAGGGTGTGCGATGGCATTGTGAGGGTGTCTGATGTGGTTGAATGGATGTCTGATGGCATTGTTAGGGAGTCTGATGATATTGTGAGGGAGTCCAATGGCATTGTCAGGTGTCCGATGGTATTGTTAGGGAGTCCAATAATGTTGTTAGGAAGTCCAATGGTGGTTTTAGGAAGTCTGATGGCTTTGTGACGATGTCTATTGGTGTCTTAGAGTGACTGATGGCATTGGTAGGGTGTCCAATGGTGTTGTGAAGGTGGCCAATGACATCGTAAGGGTGTCTGATGGCATCTTGAGGGTATCTGATGGCATTGTGAGGATGTCCAATGGTGCGGCTAGAGAGTTCTATGGCATTGTGAGAGTGTCAGAGAGTGTTGTTAGGGAGTCGATGGCATTGTGAAGGTGTCCAATGGAGTTGTAAGAGTGTCCAATGGTTTTTAGGGGGTGTCTGAAGGCGTTGTGAGGGTGTTCCGATGGCATTAGAGAGTCTGATAGCGTTGTAGATGTCTGATGTTGTGAGGGTGTCCAATGGCATTGGAAGGGAGTCAGATGGCATTGTGAGGGTGTCTGATGACGTTGTGAGGGTGTCTGATGGCATTGTGAGGGAGTTTGATGGCGTTGTGAGTGAGTCCAATGGTGTAGTGAGGGTGTCTGATGGCATTGTGAGAGTGTTCGATGGCGTTTTTAGGGAATAAGAACACCTTATAAAAGAGTCCGATGATGTTGTGAGGGAGTCTGATGGCATTGCGAGGGTGTCCGATGGCATGAGGGTGTTCAATGGAGTTGTGAGGGTGTTTGATGGCATTGTTAGATAGTCAGAACACCTTGTGAGCCAGTCTGATGGCATTGTGAGGGTGATCGATGGCATTGTGAGGGTGTCTTGTGGTGTTTCTAGGGAGTCCGATAACGTTATTAGGGAGTCCAATGGCTTTGTTAGAGTCCAATGGTGTTGTTAGAGAGTCCAGTGGTGTTATAAGGGTGTCCAATGGCATTAGTTGGGTGTCTGATGGCATTGTTTGGGTGACCAATGACATTGTGAGGAAGTCCAGTGGTGTTTGAGGGAGTCCAATGGTGTTGTAAGGGCAATTGATGGCATTGTGAGGGTGTCCTATGGCATTGTGAGGGTGTCTGATGGCATGGTTATGGAGTCCCAACTCCTTGGGAAGGAGTCAGGTGACTTTGTGAGTGTCCAATGGCGTTGTGAGGAACCGATGGCATTGTGAGGGAGCCTGATGGCATTGTAAGGGTTTCTGATGGTGTTGTGAGGGTGTTTGAGATCATTGTTAGATAGTCAGAACTCCTTGTGAGGGAGTCGATGATGTCATGAGGGAGTCTGATGACATTGTGAGGGTGACTGATGCCATTGTGAGTGTGTCCTATGGTGTTGCTAGGGAGTCCAATAACATTGTGAGGGAGTCCAATGGTGTTGTTAGAGAGTCCAATGGCATTGTGAGGGTGTCAAATGGTGTTGTGAAGCTGTTCGATGGTGTTTTTAGGGAGTCTGAATGCCTTTGTAATGGAGTCCAATGATGTTATGAGGGAGTGTGATGGCATTGCAAGGGTGTTTGATGATGTTGTGAGAGTGTTTGATCACATCGTTAGGTAGTCAGAACAGTTTGTGAGGGCATCCGATGATGTTATGAGTCCGATGGTGTTGCTAGGGAGTGAAATAATGTTGTTAGGGAGTCCAATGACATTGTTAGAGAGTCCAATGGCATTGTGAGGGAGTCCAATGGTGTTGTGAGGGTGTCATATGAAATTTAGAGGGTGTCTGATAGTGTTGTGAGGGTGTCCTATGGTGTTGTGAGGGTGTCCAATGGTATTGCAAGGGAGCCCAATGTCAGGCATCTTATGGCATTTTCAGGGTGTCAGATGGCATGGTTATGGTGATGACGCTGTGAAGGTGTCTGATGACGTTGTGAGGACATATGATAGCATTGTTAGAGAGTCCTATAGTCTTGTGAGGGTGTCAGATGGTGTTGTTAGGGAGTCTGATGGCATTGTAAAGGTGTCTGATGACATTGTGAGGGTGTCCAATGGCATTGCTAAGGTGTCCGAAGGTTTTGTTAGGGTATCTGATGGCGTTGATACGGTTTCCAATGATGTTAGAGAGTCTGATGGTGTTGTGAGGGTGTCCAATGGCATTGCTAAGGTGTCTGATGGTTTTGTTAGGGTATCTGATGGCATTGATACGGTTTCCAATGATGTTAGAGAGTCTGATGGTGTTGTGAGGGTGTCCAATGGTGTTTTAGAGTATACGATAGCATTGAGAGGGTGTTCGATGGCGTTGTTAGGGTGACCGATGGCATTGTGAGGGAGTCCAATGGCATTTGAGGGAACTGGATGGTGTTGTGAAGGTATCCTATCACATAGTGATGGTGTCCTATGGTGTTGTGAGGGTGTCCGATAGTGTTGTGAGGGAGTCTGATGGTGTTGTCAAGGGTGTGTGATGGTGTGGTTATGGAGTCCAAATGCCTTGGGAGGGAGTCTGATGACGTGAGGGTGTCTGAAGGCATTCTTAGGGTGTCTGATGGCATTGTGAGGTGTTTGATGGCAATGTAAGGGAGTTCGATGGCATTGTGAGGGTGACCGATGGCATTGTAAGGGTGTCCGATGGTGTTTTGAGGGTATCCAATGGCATTGTTAGAGAGTCTGATGGCGTTGTGAGGGTTTCCGATGGCATTGTGAGGGTTTCCAATGGCATTGTGAGGGTGTCCGATTGCATTGTAAGAGAGTCCAATGACTTTGTGAAGGAGTTCGATGGCATTGTTAGGGAGTCCTATGGTGTCATGAGGGTGTCTGATGATGCTGTTAGAACGGAGCCTGATGGTATTTGTGAGGGAGTCTGATGGCATTGTTAGGGTGTCCGAAGGCATTGTGAGGGAGTCCGATGGCATGGTTAGAGTGTCTGATGGCATGGTTAGGGCATCCGATGGCGTTGTTAGAGTATCCAATGGCGGTGTGAGGGTGTCCCATGGCATTGTGTGGTGTCCGGGCCTACGTGGTCCTGCGATGTTTGCGACTGTGCTTGCTGGGCTTCCCTGGGCCTTCTCTCCTTAGAGAAGGTACAGGCTGCCAAGGCAATGCTTATGCCTGGAACGAATGAGCCTTTATTGCGGACCAGCTGCGCGAGTGAAAACCCGCCATGAGTCTGGTGATAAACACGCGCTCAGGCCAGGCAGGATACAGAAGAGCATGACCAATCACCAAATGGGGTTTATTGGCTTGTGCATTTTATTATGTTGTAACATCCCTCCTTTCAGCTTTAGATGTCTGCAGCTGGTGACAAACTTAATGCCTGCGGTGGGGGAGGCAGCCACAGCTTCCATGTCCCCGACGTGTCACACTTTTTGGCCCAGCGTCTCAAACCCTAGCGACCGTATTGTGGAGCATCAGGTTGTTAGACGGTGACACCCCGGGAGTGGCCTGGTGCCTCCTGGCTGAGCAAGATTTTTTTTTCGCCATTTCAAAAAGGTGTTGGTCTGAGGGGGAAAGGATGTATAAGGTAATAAAAACCATACGTAAGAATCTCTAACACGCTAAGGCAACATCTTTATCTTCTCTTTTTCTCTTTTTTCTTTTTAATTTGCTAGAGGGGTTGTGCACTAGCCACAAAGAAAGGGAGAAAGTGAGAAAGCACTCCTCAGAGGAGATGGCCATGCCGGTCCCTTCTTCTCCATTCACAGGCTGGGCGTGTAGCTCAAGCTGCTGCATCTGGGACTCAACTCCGCAGCCGGCCACGTGGGCTCCAGCACGCTGGCCACCACACCACCTCTGGCCCACCCTCTTCTCTTCTGTAGTTCTGCACCTGCCTCTGCTGGGATGGAAGTTGTACCCTAAGTTATCCCGGCCTCGGCCCTCTCCGTAATAACCTTAGTGAAGTGAGCCGGCTACCTCGTGCACCTCAAAGGGCCGGTCGACGTCTCTTTCATGCTTCTGTCTTCCCTTCCCTGACGTTCCTACATGCTTTCACTTTTTTCTTTTTTGAATGTGTTTTAAAGTTTATTTCTTCTATTAGAGAGACAGACAAACAAACAGACACCTCCAACAGGACCCTCACCCCCCCCCCAGTCAGCCCAGCTCAAGGATACACATCTGGCGTGTTCAGAACAGCCCTGGGATGTGAACCCAGGACCTTCCCGGCATGAATCCAGTTGTATTATCGCTGTGCTACCACCTGGCCCCCACATGTTCTTGGTTTGATGCATTTACACTCGGATCACTGGTAGGGACCATCAGGTGGCGCCATGGTAAACGAGACCGACGCACATGGTAACGGTCCAGGTTCATGCTTGGAGCACTCCCCCCACACACCAGGCACGTGCACGCCCCTGATCTGCAGTGGGCAGAGGCTACCGGGATCAAAAACCCTCTGGGGATGCTGTCTCTGTGTCTCTTTCTCTGTTTCTCTCTCCTCGCGGAGGAAATAATAAACTTGAAAGAGAGAAAGGAAGGATGGAAAGAAGGGAGAGAGGAAGAAACAAACGTATCAGCCCAAGTATCAGCATAGCAATAATTGCGGTTTACCAAGTAGTGCGGTTTATAAAACGCTTTCATAGCCATTGTCCTACAGAGGGCGCAATGATCAACTATTAATACCCTTGCAAAGAGCCCTCTTTCGTTTGCAGAACAGTCTCTGGGCCCTCCTTTTCAAGGACTGCATTTCCCACGCTTTCTATCTCAAGTCCGAAATCAAAGTAGAAAATCTGTTTTGTCAGACGGGCGCTGGGGCTGTGCTGTGGTTCAGAGAGAGGCTCTCGGTGTGCTCATGGCAGACCCACCGCTCAGACCCTGTCTCCCAGAGACCTCGCAGCTTCGCGTTGCCGAGTATTTACCTAATACTGCAAGGGCGTAAGCCAGTCCACAGCAAATGTCTCTGAGCCCTGGGACCCCAGGGCTGGCAGGGATTCCTAGATTAGCTCTAAGCCAGCAGTCATGTCTGGCAGGCTTCAGAGTCTCCTGGAAAGGCCAACTAAACGTCTGTACATTCACAGGTGCCTGCTTGCCCTTTGCTAGCGGAGCTCTCCAGCTTGGTGCCTGCACTGAGGGGTGGCCTACAACTCAGCCCTGCTTGATCCAAGTCAGGGAGGGAGTAGTAGAGGAAATAGAGGGAGTAGTAGAGGAAATACGGTAGCTTCCCAGAAGAGCCCCTGGGATTCAGCCTTTGGGATTCTCTGGTGAGCACGTGGCAGCCTCGCCCTGCTGGAGCTGCCAGTGACTGATAGTGCTCGGACTGCGGTAGAGGAGAGTGTGGGGAGAAGGAGAGGAAGAAATCTCCAGTCACCATGCCTGTCCTCTACCTGAACGTCCCCCAGGACCCTTTGCCGCACCAGCCTGTGACTCGGATGAGGGAAAGGGACAGCCTTTCATTTCTGTTTCCAGTCTGCTTCATTAACGAGCACTGTCAACTGGCTTCCCCCCTAGTCTGGGCCTCACAGCCCATCTCTGCAGCCCCAGATCCTGACCTGGGCACAGACCATTGACAAACGGCACGAGATAAGTTCAATAAATTAGTATTCACTATTTCATGCACATTTCAAATAAAGAAAATCCAAGACTATTATTAAACAAGGACAGCTGCTTAGCTTTTGAAGCAAATGAACATATTCTTAGTAATAAAAATTGGAGTCCGTATGTGCCATGGTGGTTAAGGCGCTGGACTCCAACATGGCTAACCATGGTTCCAGTCCTGGACCTGGTGACTTGCTTTCTCATTTTCCCTCTCTCTCTCTCTCTCTCTCTCTCGTGAGTGCACGTGCCCTATAGCAAATAAATAATCATTAACTTAATTTAATAAATAACTTTTTATGTAAATAAATAAACAGAAGTTTACTTCCCTCTAGCCTGTCTTGGTTGGACCAAAGAAGTAAAACTTGATATTTCATGAAGAAAGCGTAGAAGGCAGCAAAAGTGCTTTTCTCTAAATTCGTGGTCATGAAAACGACGTGTTCTATCGCCGACCCCCGGAGTCTAGAGACTTTCGTGCAATATGTTTCTTTGCGTTTTCTTCATTGGGTAATCATTTCTCAGAATAAACTCCTTTGGCACGTGTATTTTCCAAATACCTCAGCACACCCAGCCAGCCCTCCGGCTGCTGTGGGGCTCTGTGCAAGTAACTGACTCGGGGCAGGACAGACCCCTTGGCCCAGTTTCAGCTGTGCGTCAGGGGAGGCCCACATGGGTGAGCACTGGCCAGCGCCTGGCCAAAATGTCCCGCTCTTATCTGGCCGATTCTGCACACACAGGCATGAGCCAATGCAAATGCCCCCTCAAAGACACTTAGCCCAATGAAAACAGCTAAGCAGAGCTGTTTCCTGACTTTGTTCTTTGATGGGTATTTTCTTACTCTTAAATACACGTTCCCCTTGATAACGCAGAGGCCTGTGGTTGGTGAGAGGATATCATGGGTCAGGAGGGTTCTGACATTCCTTTTGTAAAGGTAATACTCCCAGCTTGATGAGATAGGAATTCGCAATGGCTTCTTCGCAGGCACAGACGAGTGGAAATGGAAAAGTCCCTGGGACCCATTCATGATTGTTCCATACACGCTGAACGTGACTATCTCACCAGGCTTTGAAAGTGCACACGGTCTGAACAGTGCAACTCCCTCTGAGCACAGTGGAGCTGAATGTCTGTCCCCAGAATTGTCCTGGAGAAGAAAAGACAAACTTTCTGTAACTAAGGCTAAAAGTTAAGAAGAAAATTATGTGAGGCAGATTCCAATCATGCTCGCTCCCTCTCTCTCTCTCTCTCTCTCGCTCTCTTGCTCTCTCGCTCTCTCTCTCCCTTTTTTGCTAGAGGTCATTTGCAGTCACCAGAAGGAATGAGAGAGAAAGCACCTTCCAGTGGGGTATGATCACACTGCAATCCTTCTCCACTTCTCCATCCCATCAGGATTTGGGCCATGCGTGCGTATATGCCAGGTGTGTTCTTCAAGCTGCCGAAGTGGGGATTTGAAACATGGTGGGCCACACGGGATCTGGCTGACAATGCACAGTGCTTAATTGCTGTGCTACACAGCCAGCCCAGACTCTATAATCCTGAACCCATTCTTCCTTCCAACCAAAACACAAATGCACCCCGGTGCCTAGGTAGGTACAGAGCAAATGCACAGACATAGATGATGATTTATTGATGGCTCAATCCTCACAAATAGTACTTTAAAGTTTTGGAACCAAAGTAAATAATTTGCATTTGGGCACAGAGCCAACAGGGCTCTGGGCTGAATTCTTCAGTAACACACTCCCACCTCTGCCTCTTCCCCAGGGCTCTCTGCTGGCCCTCCAAATTTAAGCCCACTTTCCTAAGAAATAAATAACTGCGAAGTGCGATTCAAGTCAACCAAGAAAGGAGGTCATATTAATTTTTAATTTCTAGTTATGAAATTTCTACTTCGGTCTATAAAAAATGTATAAGATATTTCACAAACAAGAGAAGAAATGCCCTTCGCGTACTAGGAAAGCGTTGACAGATTCGAGTACGATGGCCCTGTATCCCATTGACAAAGTCTCTTCCTTCAGATCATGAAAAATGCTAACCAAATTATTGGAGCAGAATTTCTCAAAGCACTGAGACAAAAGCCTTCTCTTCCAAGTGAGTAGTGACCAGACATGAGAGATGATCGTGGCTCGTGGTCCGTTACTGCTGACATGTCGCTTTCTGCCTGGGTGTTTTCTTTGTTGTTGTTTGTTTTTATCTTTAGCTCTGTGGAGCAGGGAAACCTCAAACAATAGAGTCTCTTTTCTGCTCTACACCCACTTTCGGGGGGTCAGCCCTCAACTACCGTCATTACATGGTTTCTGGCACAAAGTGGCAGTCTTGGGGAAGCTGCAATGTCTGTGGCACTAAATAAAGATGTTCCATACGCTGAAACCTCGGAGTCACGCAGGGAACAGCCCAGAGGGAATTGCATGCCAGGGTTTACTGAGCAGGACTTTTAACTCTTGTCTGCCTGAAACGCTCTTTGGGAAGTGGCAGAAACCCAGAATGGACAAAAGAGGGCAGTGTTCGCTATGTCTTTCAGCCCAACACTTTGTTCTTTATGGAAATGTATCTGAGCCAAGAGAAAACTATGCCCAGCATTTCATAACACAGGAAGTGGGGAGAGATTAGATCCCGCTCCACAGTCCTCGCACAGGGTGCTGGTGGAAGTCACTTTGTTCTCTCTATAGAAGCTCGACCATTGGAGACGTTTCTGGGTTGTGGTTTTGCTCTCCAGTCTGACTGGCTAAATTGCTTGAAGAAAATAGAGGAAGATGCAACATTTTCCAAAGCATAACGGGTCCTAAACATCATTGAGTTCAAGCCACTGGTTGTGCAGAGGAGGGCCAGGGCTCCGCACTTGTCGCTGGTTCTCTGTGCTCAGATTGTATCAGCATGGAGGGAAGAGAAGTAAGTGTACCTCTCGGAGGTATTTAGAGAATTTTCAACCATGTCAAAATAAGCTCTATGTAACTAGGGCTAAAAGCTAAGAAGAAAATTATGTGAGGCAGACTCCAATCATGCTCCAATCACGACTTATTTCAGTGTACTGGAAATGTAGGCTCTCACAGGGGCATCTGGATGTCACCATCCCAGACTGGACTTCATTCACATTCCCGGGGACATGTCATTGTACCCAGTACAAGTCTGCAGCCTGAGTTCCCGAAGGGGGCACACTTTGGCAGGTACTATCTATTTTTCCTCATCTATGTTCATGTCTTCTCTTTGGATAGAGGACTCCTTCATTCTGGAGAAATTCCCTTATTCCTACAAATATTTTGAGCTCCCCATAAGTATAAGTCTCCTCTGTTAGACGCACCAACATGAAAAGGACATGGTTCTAGACTTTAAGAAACCAAGCATCACAGGCCAGCTCTGTGGTCTAGTGGTTAAAGCAGCTGGATCCCACATGGCCAATCATGGTTCAAGTCCTGGCCCGGCAGCTTGAAAAACATCCCAGGCACATGTACGTGTGTGCCCCAAATCCCAGTGGGATAGGAAAATGGAGAAAGGATTGGGATGTACCACACCTCTGTGTGTGTGTGTGTGGGGGGGGGTAAGTTAAATTAAATATAAAACATAAAAATACAACAATATCAATACGAGCAACAATACAGTATAACTGTTTACCCAGTATTCACGTTTATTAGCTATATAAGTTCTCTAGAGATGATTTAAAGTATGTGGGAGGCTGTGCACAGGTTCTAAGCAAATACTTCATTATTTTGTATAAGGGACTTGAGCATCACACAGAATTTGACATCCATGGGTGCCCCAGACCCAGTCCCCTGTAGATACTGAGGGATGACTGTACTTGTAAAGCAGAAAATCAAAGAAAAGACTGGAAATGCTATTTAGACTCATGCTGTGGAGAGCTTCCACATCAGATAGTGAACTTGATTCCAAAAGGCAGTGCTAAAAAAAAGCAAGGAACCAGCAGATGGCATAATTGTTACGTCGCTGCATTCTAACACAGTCGACCATGGTTCGAGTCCCAGACCCGGCAGCTTAAAACTCATACAGGGTGCACGTGCGTGACCAAAATCCCAAGAGGAGAATGGAGGAGAAGGGATTGCAACATGGCCATCCCCCCTGGGGGGTGATTTCTCCCTTTCTGTCTCCCTGTCTCTCTGGCAAATGCATGTGCCGTATAGCAAAAATCTCTCTTAAAAAGAAACAAACAAACAAAAAAGTTTCCTGAAGCAAACAGGCCTGTGAGGAGCTATGTTTAGGAAAATCAGCCCAACATAAAGAAGTAGAGCAGGGACCAGCAGTTGGCGTAGTGGCTATGTCACTGGACTCCCATGTAGTCAACTGTGGTTCGAGTCCTGGACCCGGTGGCTTAAACACACGCCGGGCGCATGTGCATGCAAGCCCAAGATCCTGAGAAGAGAATGGAGGAGAAGGGATTGCGGCGTGGCCGTCTCCCCTGGGGGGTAATTTCTCGCTTTTTGTCTCTCTGTCCCTCTGTCTCTCTCTGTCTTTCTGACGAGCACACGCAAAAACTTCTCCCAAAAAAAAGAAAAAAGAAAAAGAAAAAGTAGAGCAGAGTCAAGGGAAAAAGCCAATTCAGGTGGAGGCCAGGTGAGGCCGTTTTATGGCGAAGAGATGCGATGAGGCTTAGCAGTGGCCACAGCACAGAGTGAGGGCGGAGGGCCGAGGAGGGTGGAGGCCCAGCAGTGTTCTTTGAAGCTTAGTGACCAGGGGATGCCGACAAGGGAAGGTAGAGAGAGTGAGGGCTGCAGGGTCATTAGTAACGCACACAGGGAAGGTGGAGATGCTGACAGGGGAAAAGCCAGAGTCCGGGCTGGGGTCGTCACCCCTCCAATACGCAGACGTGGAGATGTCCAGGGAAGAGCTGAAAACCAGGGTTGGTGCTTAGAGAAAGGTCAGAGAAGTGCACGTTTCAGGTGCGAGTAAACTTGGGCTATGCTGCGCAGGTTGTTCTTGACACATCAAGCCATGGCCTAACCACGTCCGCATCCTCTCTCCCAGGGGCTGTGCTGTTGGGGTAGGGACGTGTGTTTGTGGTTTTCCACTTGTCTTCGTATTGATATACCATGGCCTGAGAAAGCCGAACATCAAAACACAAATGGACATGAAGTACCAGTTAGTCCTGGAGGAAGGGAAAAGGGATGATCTATATAGAAAATGCTTTATCACTGAATTCCACTGTGCGGGCTCTCAAGATATTTTTTAAAAAAATATATGATCTGGGTTACATATGGTCGATTGAAATACAACTGTCTAGGCAAACTCTCATTGAGATGCCAAGTATAGGACCAGCCCATGGTATAATGGTTAAAGTGGCTGGATCCCACATAACCAAATGTACAGTTCAAGTCCCAGACTCACCGGCTTGACAAATACACCAGGTACATGTGTGTATGTGTGCCCAAAATCAAAAAAAAAGGGTGAAGAGATTATGGTGTGGCCATGCGGCCATGCCTCATTGGGGTGGGGGTGTGTCTCTCTCTCTCTCTCTCTCTCTCTCTCTCTCTCTCTCTCTCTCTATCTCTTTTCCAGTAAGCACGTGAACCATCTGGCAATTTTTTTTTTTTTTTTCAAAAAAAAGATAGGTCAGCAGGTGGCATGAAGGTTAAGGTGCTGGACTCCCACATGGCTAACTGCAGTTCAAGTCCTGGAACTGACAGCTTTCTCTCTCTCTCTCTCTCTCTCTCTCTCATGAGTGCACATGCCTATAGCAAGTTAAAAAATAGTATTAATAATAAATAAGATTGAATAAATAATTCGTTTTTAAAAGTAAAATATATTTAAAGAAAACAAAGCAAGGTATATTTCCAACAGACCAGCTACTTCATTGTTGGGCAAATGAAAATGACGTTATTGAAAAAGAAGACAGGACATCATGCAACGGCCTGGTACATTGAAAAACCCGGAATCGGGTTTAAATTCAGCAGTGCCCTTCCTCGCCGCACAGCTCCGAGCCAGGATCTCACATCTCTACCAGAAAGGGTGGGCTGTCTGCCCAAGGCCCTTGTAGTACTTGGGCAATTCACCTGGGGTAGCTTGCACAGCTCTTCACACAGAGTAGGCCTCCTCGCAGAGTCCAAGTCCCACATGAAAGTCTCCTTTTTGCCGTTATCCCCGGGGTGTGCAGTGACACAGGGCCACTATGCCTCCAGGCCACAATCCTTCTCCTGAGCTTTGCTCTCTGGATGCTTCTTCTTAATGCATTTGAGCATTCAGGAATGCAGGTCCTACCCTTTAACTGGAAAACAAGCAGGTCTGACCTGACCCAGAGACACTCCCTGTAGAGGTTCCAAACCCCAAATGGTGCCAGATCCTTCTAACACGGGACCAGATGAAAGTGCCCTGCCTGGATCCCAATTCTCTTCACCTCCAGAAAGAGTCAGACACTCCCCATAACCCTGTCATTGCTAAGCTCACCGAACGAGGGTGCTTGGTGACAAAGCACTTTTGTGAAGAGTATTACCTCTGATCCTCACAATTAGTCTGTGAGAAAGTCAAGAGGCAGCGGAGAGCACAGAGGGTTCGAATCTCAGCTCCGCCACTCACTCGCGGTGTAAGCCCGGACGGTTGTTCATTCTCCATGGCTCAGTCCCCGCCTCTGCCACATGGGGATCCTAAGAGGACGTGCCTCACGAGAGTTATTGTAGAGCGTAAGAGAGACCCTGTGTCTACGAAAACGCCTAGAACAGTCCTGATGCACAGTGGGTGCTTTAAGAGTGCATTATTGGGACCAGCAGTTAGCATAATGGCTATGTCGCTGGACTCCCTAGTAGTCGGCCACGGTTCGAGTCCCGGACCCGGTGGCTTAAACTCATGCCGGGCGCGTCTGTGTGCATGCCCAAGATCCTGAGAGGACAATGGAGGAGAAGGGATTGTGGCATGGCCATCCCCCCTGGGGGGTGATTTCTCGCTTTCTGTCTCTCTGTCTCTCTCTGTCTGGTGAGCGCACGTGCCCTATAGCAAAAACCTCTCCAAAAAAAAGAAAAGAAAAAAAGAGTGCATTATTACCCACACTCTCGCAGTGAGAAAATAGGGGTTCAAAGAGGTGAGGCGAGCAGCTTTATATGACAGGGCTGGGGCTTCAACCCAATAACCAAGGCTGTGCATAACTTGGTCAGGAGAGCAAACACTCAAACTGTAAGCAACTTTCTCTGAATGTTTTTTGATTTTTGACCTATTGAAACTAAAACTGTTTTTCTTGACATTAAAAAAAATATAGAAAAATACCTATGGATATCTATTTCGTGACTGCAGTAAGCTAGACAGCCCCAGCGAGGTGCTCCTTTATGGTATGTTCACTTTACTCACTGAGGTTTATGCTTAATCAGACGTGTGTTCACAGATACGTGCTCGCTATGGAAAGCATCTAGGTTAATTAAGATCTTTAGTGAATTAATAAAATATGGGGGGAAAGGCATGGAAAACCACTGTAGACACCAGATACAGTGTGGGAGAAGAGGAGGAATTGGCAGAGAGTGAGAGGTGGGGATGAAAGGAAGAAAAAAAGCAAAATATATAAGAAACAACAAATAGAAAAGTATTTGTTGATGACAACATGTACGGTAATATCCTAGACTGAGCCAATATACAGTGTATTCTGGATGGAAAATCAATCTCATTTTGTATACTGTATTGATGTACAGTGAATGACAGTCAATAAATTAAAATAAATAATAATTTTAAAACAGAAAGCAAAACACAGGCTTCTTTTCTTCCCCCACTTCCACAAAGCGTTCCCCTTCAGAGCTACCTCTGTCTGGCATAGGCCTCTCTTTTCCTCTTCCTCCCTCCAAAAGAGTAAAGGTCGGGTTGCGGGAAATGGTTGTGTATTGGGACCTCGCTAAGGTTTACCGCTTTCTCACTCCTTAGTTCGTCTGGGCCTCACCCACCTGGAGTCACCCTCTCTGCTAACCTCGTTATTTCCGTTTATCTGTTTAGCAAATACACATTGAACAGACACCCTACTAGACACTAGATGAAAAGAAGCGATTCTCCCTCCCTGGTGACAGTGCAGTTAATCAAGTCATTGTTTATCAGAAGTAACTGAGTGACCAAAAGAAATTACGGAATGCCCTCTCTTCAAAAGTAAGCTGCTTTCTCTCCTTTTTTTTTTTTTTTTTTTCTTCAAAGAATCATTTTGTTTAACTTTATTTATTTGTTTATTTTTCATTTGATCAGAGAGGTACAGAGAAAAAGAGAAAGAGAGAGAGAGAAAGCCACCAGGTCCAGGACTTGAACCGCAGTCAGCCATGTGGGAGTCCAGCGTCCTTAACCACCACACCACCAGCTGGCCTTCTTAACCAGCTGCCTGTCCGGCTGACTTATCTGGAAGGCAAGAGAACAAAAGCCCGGGAGAGATTCATGTCAAGCAGTGTGTGGGCCTATTTGAGCTCTGGCTAATGGCCCAGAGCAAGCCGAGAAGCCCACCTTCTTCCCAGGGTGGGCCACGTAGCGAGGAGGCCGAGAGCCCAGGTCTGGGTAAGAGCCCTGCGAGTCACATCCAGCTCAGCCGCACCCTGTGGGGCCGTTTTGGGTGACTTCCTACGCTCTCTCAGTCTGGGCTCTTGCCTGAGATTCCTCCTGCACTTGTAGCGAATTGTGAAGGAAACAGGGGTGCGCGATGCTTAGCCCAGAGCTGACACAGAACGGTCAATAAATGGAAATGTAATGTTGTAACAATACGAAGGTGACCCTCCTCCATGAGCTAGGGTTAGGGTATTCCCACACAGCCCAGGGCTGCCTAGACTGCTTCCAGACGGGGTTCCAGAAAAGTCTGAGCCAGGCTTCTGCTGCCGAGGGTGGGCCAGGCTGTCCACCTTGAGACTGGCGATGCCAGCAGGAGGCCAAGCCACTATTCTTTGCAAAACTTTACGCCATCTTTGCTTCCCATTACAGAATCTTTTTTTTTTTTTTCTTTTTTTTTGGAGAGGTTTTTGCTATAGGGCGCGTGCGCTTGCCAGACAGACAGAGAGAGACAGAGAGATAGAAAGCGAGAAATCACCCCCCAGGGGGGATGGCCACGCCGCAATCCCTTCTCCTCCATTCTCCTCTCGGGATCTTGGGCACGCACGCACACGCGCCCGGCGTGAGTTTAAGCCGCCGGGTCCGGGACTCGAACCGCGGTCGACTACGTGGGAGTCCAGCGACATAGCCATTACGCTAACTGCTGGTCCCCCATTACAGAATCTTAATACAGTCTCCAAAGAGTAAGTCAGATGGTCGTTCCTCTGCCTTTCGGTGGCCTTCTTTCCCACAGAGCAAGCCACAGTTATTAAAAGGGAGCTTGCAGCTTGCTCAGAACTCTGCTCCTTCCCAGGCGGCCATGCTCTTGCACGAGGGCACGGAGCTTCTGGGTGCAAGCACCCGTGTACAGTGAGCAGCCCACACGCTCACGCCTGCACGGCCACCCTTCCCCTCTGCCCTTCCCCTCACCCTCTGATCCGACTGCGCTTAACTTGCTTTTTGTTTTCTTTTTTTAGAGAGAGAAAGGGAGAAATCACTCTCCTGGGGAGGGCCACACCTCAGTCCTTTACTCCTCTCGGGATTCTGAGCTTGCACAAACACATGCCTAGCATGAGTTGCAAGCTGCCGGGTCAGGGGCTCAAACTGCAGTTGGCCATGGGGGAGTCCAGCACTGCAGCCATTACACTGACGGCTGCCCTCCCCCCTCCCCCCCCCCCCGCCGTATGTGCTCCTGCCTCAGGGCCTTTGCACTTACTAGCCCCTCTGCCTGGAAGTCTCTTCCTCTTAGATGTTCACACTTTGCTCCCTCACTCCCTTCCCTCCCTGCTCTGACGCTGTCTTTGAGGGAGTCCTCCCTCTTCCACTTTGTGTGTGAAGTCGGAGTACTGCTCCTCCTGGGGACACGCCATGTCCCCCTCCCCTGCCTCATGTTCTCCACAGCCTTCTTCACCATCTACGAGTATCGTATTACTCATCATCTAGTAAGTGATGTCATGGTCTGCCCCTCCCGCACCCACGTGGAAGTAGCGCAGGGGTAAGAAATGCTTACTACTGTTCCCTGCCGTGTCCCCAGTGGCTGGCATGTAGTAGGAGCTGAGGAGATATCCAGAAAATGATGAAGACTCCTAAAGACAAGCCCAACAGCCACGGGCTTGCCTCAGCGCCTGCCTCCTGCCCCAGCAGAACTTGCAGTCCAGCCTGTCCCTTGAGAGCCAGGACACGCCTTGTGCACCTGCTGCTCTGGGCACAGGAGTGACGGCCTCTGCTATCTCTCTGAGGTTGGGCGTGAGGCTGGCACTCCCCAGGAGCTCCAGGCCCAGAGAGGCTGGACTCTGGCCAGGTGTGCCCTAGTAAGCCTTGGCACGTGGCAGGTGCTCGGTGGACACTGGGATCATTCAATGACCGAGCGGCTTCCCTGGGACAAAGGCGAAGGTTCTTCCTCCAGGATGGCACCAGGGGCCTGGTTTCCCAGTTTTCTCCTCACTCACTCTGTGCTGCTGGCCAGGTCACTTCGTGGAGTCCACGGTCAAATGGAGTCCATGATGCTTGCACAGCTCGTGCTGCAGCGGTGGTGTAAGGATCGTACGCAACAGTGGCTGTGTGTGGCCGAGACCCTAAGCTCCCCCACACCCCAGGTGCCAGTCCCTTCTTCTTGCATAATAATACAGTCCTGGGGGGCACAGGCTTCCTCCAAGGAAAAGACCATGAAAATGGCCAGGAGCTGCCTGGACAGCAGGCCTGGTGCTCACTGCTCGCCCCTCTAGGCATGAGGCTCAGTCACAGGTGACAAGTCACTCCGACAACTGAGCACTGAAAGGTGACCTCCACTGCACGGAAGGAGGGTGGGTGACAAGGACCAATGGGACCGTTCCTTGGGTTGTCCGATCAGAACAGCACAAGGTCTCATCTTTCACCTGCATACCTAAACTTAACCAAAAACTAGTCAGGAAGTTTCGGTAAAAGCTGGTCCTCAGATACCTTTGTGGAGACCTGTCTCCCAGGTGGTGTCACCGAAATAAAGCCTTCGTCCTCGACACACCTCGTGAGTCAGTTTGGCTTTTCTGGTGGGAAGCGACTAGTCCCTTGCTGTACCTGCTCCGGTTCAGTAACAACTGCATTTCCCAGCCTCCTTCGCTGCCGGAGGAGGTCATGTGATTTAGGTCTCGCCAATGGCATGTGAGCCGGAGTGACTTAGGTGACTTCGAGGTCTGTCCTTGGAGAAACATGCGCACTCCATTGTTTTCCCACTGTGGACACGGAGAAGGTAGTGAGCCATCTTGGGCCGCGGAAAGGAGGGTACGACTGGGCCCTTAGACGCTCACATAGCAGACTTGGTATATGAGCTGAGACTTGAATGTGAGGGGAAAAACATTTTTCATTTGTTTTGTTTGTTTGTTTGTTTAGGTTTTTGCCATAGAGCACCAGCACTCACCAGAGAGGGAAAGTGAGAAATCACCCCCCTTCTCCATTCTCCTCTTGGGATTTTGGGCATGCACACAAGCACGTCTAGTCTGATTTCAGGCCACCGGGTCTGGGACTTGAACTGTAGTCAGCCATGTGGGAGTCCAATGCCTTAACCACCACGCCTCCAGCTGGCTCCAGCACTTACATCACTACTATTTGGGGTCTCAGACACATACAGCCGATGAATGCACCTCGTCCATCCCTTGACAGAAAAAGCATTTATTGAGGATTTACTGAGGGCCGAGTAAGTTACAGGCAATGAGGCAGATGAAGAAAAGAATTCCTTCCCGTGGAGAGCAGAGGGGGACATGACACGGAAGCCATGATAATGTCAGGAAGTGACAGGCCGCGGTGCCAGGGGGCCACAGAGGAGCACCCACGCTTCGCAAGCTCCGCAGCTCAGTGTGCTTGTGTCCCCTCAGAGGTTCATTCAGCAGTGACGACCTGGCCTGGGCACGGGGAACAGAACAGTGGCAGACAGGATCCTGCTCTCCAAGAGCTTCCATGACTTATGAAGAGACAGATAAATCATTTCCGTGTCTAAAGAAATGAGGTCACTTCTAAGCGTGCTCAGCGTTGCAGAGTCGCTCACACAGGGTATCCAGTGGAGCGGGATGGATCCCTGGGTCCTGGAGACCTTGGTGACACTGACGCTGGAACCAGAGCGGCGCAGACACTGGGAGGAAGGCGTTTTGTGCAAAGGGCGAAGGCCCCGTGGTGGTGAAGGTCAGCGTGGCTGGAGTGTCCTGTGTAGGCTGACAGCGGTGGAGGGGTGGCCGGGCCAGCCATGACCTCGTCAGCCACAGCGAGCAC
This sequence comes from Tupaia tana, assembly GCA_026018925.1. Taxonomy (NCBI): domain Eukaryota; kingdom Metazoa; phylum Chordata; class Mammalia; order Scandentia; family Tupaiidae; genus Tupaia; species Tupaia tana. Next base: position 48,513,822 of record JAKSZU010000017.1, on the reverse strand, counting down.
ATCGGAAGTCCCCAGAGGTCTTTACGAAGGGGAGGGGCAAGATCAGATGCGTGTTTCAACCAACCGCGGTGGCTGCTCTGTGACGGGTGGACTGTGGGGAGAGGAGTGGGCCCCAGGACACTACAGGGGAGGCCACCACAGGGGCCAGGTTGAAGAGCCGGTGACTTGGGCCTGGCTAGCAGGAGGGGCTGGAGAAGTGGTCGGATTTGGGATCTGCTGGGGCAGGCTTGGTAGAACTTGCTGATAAAATGGATGAGGGTGTACAGGAACGAGAATAATCAAAGCGTAAGTCAGGGGCCAGGCAGGGGTGCAGAGGCAGTGCCACCTCGGAGGGTCCTGGGTGTGCCTCCTGGGCCCTCCCTGAGCACTCCCGGCATGCGCCCGCGTACCTACGCCCAGGCTGGCTAGGCCAGGGCTGGCAAGTGGCGTGGTGACTAACTGCCCTGTTGGAGTGCCCCTCTCTCTCTTTCTCATAAATAAATAAACTTTTTTTTAAGTCTAATCTTTGGCCTGAGCAGCCAGGTAGGCAATGAGACCATGTCCAGGGATGAAGAAGATGGCAAAGGGGGACACACTCGTGCCGTGTCTGACTGGGGAGTTCAGCTCTCTGTGCGGTTGTTGTGATGGGTGGTAGGCGGAGGACTTGGCCTCCCTCCATGTGAGCTGGACAGCTCCTGCCACTGGTCCCCCGGCCCAGACCCTCCTGGCTCTCTCCACTGACCACAGCCCACATGACCCTACTGGCCTCTCTCGCTCCCGCCACAGGCTCTTCTTTGCTCTCTGAGGCCCTCTGCCATCTTGGGACACCTCCAGCCTCACCCCTGGCGATTCTCTTGGCCTGGCCTGCTCTGCCCCCACATACCCACCCAGCTCTTCCTCCTCCTCCTCCCATCTTTGGCCAAATGGCCCCTTCTCAGGAAATAGATCCTAGCCACACTGCTCCAGAAAATAGCAAACCGCACCCTCCGCCCGGCCTGTGCCCTCTCCCTCTCTCCGGTGCTCGGCACACTCACAGACACCAACACCTCGCCCAGTCACCTGCATACGGCCCAGCTCCTCCCCCTTGCCCGCAGATTTCATGAGTTTAGCCTGCTTTGCTCATTGCTGTCTCCAGGGCCTGGAGCAGTTGCCAGCACATAGTAGGTGCTCAGTAAACACAGTTGTGCAAATGAAAGCGCATTGTCTCTTCTTCCTCTCACAAGGGAATTGCTGCTTCAACACACATTCATTTTGTTTGTTTGTTTGTTTTTAATTTTAAGAATTATTTTATTTGGGACCAGTAGTTAGCATAATGGCTATGTCGCTGGACTCCCATGTAGTCGACCGCAGTTTGAGTCCTGGACCTGGTGGCTTAAACTCACACCGGGAGCATGTGTGTGCGTGCCCGGAATCCTGAGAGGAGAATGGAGGAGAAGGGATTTTGACGTGTCCATCCCCCCTGGGGGATGACTTCTCGCTTTCTATCTCTCTGTCTCTGTCTTTCTGGCGAGTGCACGTGCCCTGTAGCAAAAGAACTCTCAAAAAAATATTTTATTTAACTTTTTACTTTCTTTCTTTTCTTTCTTTATTTTTAATGTGACCAGAGTGGGACAAAGAGAGAGAGAGAAAGTGAGAAAGCGAGCCACCAGGTCTGGGACTTGAACCTGGTCAGCTATATGGGAGCCCTGTGCCCATAACCACCATGCCACCTGCCGGCCCCCACATTTGTTTTTATCAGGAAGTGAGAAAGAGGCGGTCCGGGTCTGAGGTCCCTTCTGGTATTGAGGGCTGCTTTCCTAGGTGAGCCAGGACAGTCGGGCACTCCTACTACCGCCCCATTTTATGGTCTTGGTGGCTGACATCGCAAATGCCCTTAGTGTCACTGACTTGTTCACTTTAAAATGGTTAATGTTATGCTATGTGAATTTCATCTCAAATTAAAAAAAAAATGACATGAGTACGTTTGTTCATGTACTCCTGGAAACCCTGTGAGTTAGATCCTGATGTAATTAACTTCATGGAAAAGCTCGGCCCAGAGAGGCCAGCGGCACTGAAGACGACACGGATACGAGACACCGGCTCTCCCACCAGCTCCCTGTGGTGGCCTCCCTGCCAGTGCCCTGGCGTCCACCCCTCTCCCCACAGCCTGCCTGCCACAGAGCAGCCACCGTGGTCAGTTGGAACGTGCATCTGGTCTCGCCGCTCTCCGTGTTAGGCCCTGTGAGATGCCAAGGCTCAGGGAGGCCCAGCAACACTCTAATTTTCCTAGAGCCGTAGAAAAACTAACCCTGCACGGGCCTGGGTCGGTCGCCAGCCAAGCAAGCTAGGCAGGACCGGCTGCACAGACCCGCTCACACCCACTCATAATGTGTCAGCGTCTGCAGACCAGGTCGCCCGCGAGCACAGATTTAAAAGCCCTGTCTTTCACGAGAAAGAAAGCGGGGAGTAACTTTTGTGTGGGGTCCGGCAGAGGCAGGGCGTCTGCTACTCATCGACCCGGGCCCCTGGACTCTGGCTCCTCCCGGACACTTCCTAAGCACTTACAGCATTCCAAAAAGCACAGGCAGACCCAGCTCTGTGGCACAGTGGTGAGGAGCTGCTCAGGAGAAGCCGGATCTCACGTGGCGGCTGCAGTTCAAGTCCCCAGCCCGGTCAGCCTGAAATGCTCCAGGCACACCCCAAGTGCCCATGGTCCACTGGGCTGGAGGGTAGGATGCCGGCGTGACCAGACCCTGTGAAGGGGGCTTCTCTCTCCCACTCTCTCTTTCATTCTTTTATCATAAATAAAGAAAAATGTAAAAACGTGTAACTTGAATAGTTACAGCGTGTTACTCATAATAACCAGCAGGTAGAAAGCGCTCAGGGGACACGGACGGCTGGCTGGATGAACGGAGTGTGGCATGCACTCACACACGGGCAGTGGGACATTACGTACTCGGGAGGCGGATGGCTCAGACAGCGCCAAACACAGGACATGCTCAAGACATTACCCTGAGTGACAGAAGCCAGACACGGAGGGACGAATGCGGCACGACTCCTCCCCCAGGACATGTCCAGAGGGTAATGCAGAGACAGAATGGGGCTGGCGTCGGGGCAGTGGGCGTGACTGCTGGACAGCACAGCTTTCATTTCGGAATGAGGACTATATTTTCAAACTAGATCAAGGTGGTGGCTGACGGCGTCGAGAACGTGCTTAGTACCATTGCCTTGTTTGCTTTTAAATGGTTAACTTTATGATCTGTGAATTGCACCTCACATTTTTAAGAAAGCACATGCAGGGACCAGCAGGTGGCCCCTGGTGGTTACGGTGCTGGACTCCCATGTGGCCAACGCAGTTCGAGTTCCGCGTCCAGTGGCTTGAAATGCACGCCAGGCGCATGTGCATGCGTGCCCAAAATCCCAAAAGGAGAATGGAGGAGAAGGAAGTGTGGCGTGGACATCCCCTCTGGGGGTGATTTCTCCCTTTCTATCTCTCTGTCTCTGTCTGTCTCGCTGGTAAGCACACGCACCCTATGGAGAAAAAAAAGTAGATTTATTTATGTAATCCTCAGGTAAAGGATACTGTAAGTTGGATACTAATACTATTAATCTCATGGAAATGCACAATCCAGAGAAGCCAAAGGAGCTCAAGGCAGCACAGCTACGAGACATGAAGCCAGGGCCAGGTGGACCCCAGGTCCTTGGCTCTTCCAGACCACAAGCACTGGGCCTGTCGGTAGGCGTGGATCCCAGAGGATGGAGGCAGACTGAGGGGCAGGCATGCTAAAGGAGAGGCCCAGGAGCAGAAACAGGGTCAGAGGAAGGTTTTGAGGTTTCTTCAAGATCCCACTTTAGCATCAGCAAAACTCGGAGTTTGAATCTCTGGGTCCTGGATCTTAGCTACCCAGGTTTTTTGTTCTGCCTTTTTATTTTTTATTTCTTAATTCGTTTCATTTATTTCTGGAGAGAGAGAGAGAGAGGGTCTTGTCCCACTGCGATCCTCCCCAGCCTCCCAGTCAGCCAGGATCGTGAGCACGTCCAGTATGCTCAGGCAGACCCTGGATCTGAACCCGGGGCTTTCCCCCATAGCTCCAGAATACACGGCGGTGCCCTGCCGCTTGGGCCACCGTGGCTGAGCCCGTCTGTGTTCCTCTGGACGCCTTCTATCAGAGGAAAGCCAAGGAGCATGGAGTGTGGTGATTGGGGGCGGGGGCCTGGGGAGGCAGGGCAGATGATGAGTTAGAATAACCCAGAACTCTGGGCCACAGGCCCCAACATCCCCCGTCTCTCTCCTTCCTTAAACTATCTTAAGTCTGACTCAGCTGCACAGTGCTGAGTGACTCGGGTGCAAACATATTTTGAAAGGGGAGCGTATTTCAGGGAGTTCTCGCTGGCAGGAGGGTGGGGTGGCTGGGGGCGGCTGGAGATGGAAGGGTGGAAGGGACTGGCAGAGTGACACATATAGAGGCTAATGACTTCAACATTTAAAGAGTTTAGCAGTTCTTCTGAGCACAGGAGACAGCTCCAGTGGGAGGCTTCCCCACTTGGAAGGTTTCTGCACTTCTGAGCCTCCAGGTGGTTTCCTCTGCAAAGCTGATTAGCACATCTGCTGGGAGGCTCCGGCCTCCTGAGCACAGGAGACACCCGCTGGGGGTGGGGGCGAGCCCAGGTGTGTGAGGGGCTCTGGGAGCCCACCTAGAGAGTGGTTTTTCGTTTTGAAAAATCATGATGTTTTGGTCCAGCAGAGTTGTTAAAGGTCCTGACAGGGAGCGAAGTGTCTCCACCCAGGTTTCAAGTAACTAAAAGCAACTATACCCAGAGGGAATGGATTTCCTTCCCCCTGTGGCAGCCTGGAGGGACAGGGTCCCAGCCTAGCAGATGTGGTCCCAGCCCAGCAGACGTCCACTGTCTGGCTGAGTCGTTGACTCTGGGTCATTGACACCCATTGACACTGAGATGGAAGAGGCTGGCAGATTTGAACATGCAAAGGATGTAGCGGCCTTGCCCCAATGAACAGGGCTATTGATGAAGTTCACGCAGGCCAAAGGGAATGTGAACACATGGTCTGCAGGTCCTCTAGGATGCTCAGCGCAGGGGGCAGTTTCTACCGGTATTGCAATCCCAAGGATTCATTTAGTAAGTTCTAGAATAACATCTGGGGAGAAATTACGTTCAGCTGCGTGAGATAAAGAGTGTCGTAGAAGCGTTTTCCTCAGACGTCCTCTGTGCATTTTCTTTTGAAGGGCTCTCTGTGCCTGATGTTTTAAATATAATATTAAAATAGAATAAAATATTTCTTGGGGGAAAAAAAAGATGAAAAGAATTGAAATTAAATGGAATACCAACAGATGCGTATGTAGAAGAAGATAAGACCGGGACGTGGAGAAGCGGATGGTAAATGGGGATACGGTCGTCTGGATGTCGTTAAGGTCCCCTGTTCTCCATTCGGTTTTCATGTGCGTGGGACAGAGCATGGTGGTTAGTGGTTCTGGCTTTGCAGGCAGAATATCCAGGTTCAAATTCCAACTCTGCCCCTTAGCTGTGTGACTTCGGGCAAGTGCCCAACTGCTCTGTGCTGCCCTAGCTCCTCAGGAGGAGAGGGGATAAGCAATGCGCGACCTAACCGTTGGTGCGAAGGCTGTCGGTGCACCTGGCATGGCAAGACTGACTGGGCTGATGCACGGCGGATCAGCACTGCTGCTGCTGCGTGTCATCTTCAGTGTTTAAAAAGACTAAACTAAATATAAGTGGCACATTATTGTGCAGAAAGCTTGGGTTTTTTTTCTTCTGAAGACTCAAACAATCTGCCTCGGTGGGTCCTTGCAGAGGTAAATACACATGGGTCTCCCTTGCCAGGAATAGGCCACTGCTTCGAATCCTTTCGGGCTGAAATACGCAGATGTGGCTGCAGTTCTTGTAAGCTCTGTGAATGCGGAATGCAATCACCTTCTACACGGCTGCCCTCTTAGTCTCAGGCTCAGGGAGGCTCTGGGGCTGTCATTCCTCAGCTCTGTCTGAAAGGCACCGACTGCAGGTCCTGATGTTCGTGCCCGTAACGCGATGACGTGGTCTGAGTGGTGGCACGACAGTGGCAGAGCTGCGCCACATGGGAAGGGTCCCGGGTTGGTGTCCTGGGACCTCCCCGGGCACACTGGACACATGTGTGTGACCATGATCCAGGCTGGCTGGGGCTGGGGATAAATCAGGCCATGAGGACTTGTTGGGGTGCCGGTCTCTCTCACGGAAGAAATGTGAAAACTCTCCAAAACCCAAACAGCAACGATTACCATCTTCTCGGGCCCCATTTGGTGGCGGGCACCGTGCTAGGCTCTGCCAGGGGGTCTCCCCACATGCACCTCTGATCTGCCTGCACTGCCAAGAGCCAGATCCATCACCCCATCTGATGGAGGAGCGAGTGCGCCCAGAGTCATCGAGTGACGCTCAGTGCCTGAGCCAGGTGCTACCCAGCCCCCCGACCCCCAAGTGAGCCATTCCTCCCCGTCCCCAGAGTCCAGTCAGCCTGTGGTCCTTCTCCTATCAGTTTTTTTGTTTGTTTGTTTGGTTTTTTTTTTTTTTTTTTTTTTTTTTTTTTTTTTTTTTTTTTTTTTTTTTTTGAGAGGATTTTGCTATAGCGCGTGTGCGCCAGAAAGACACAGAGATAGAAAGCAAGAAATTACCCCCCGGAGGGGATGGCCACGCCGCAATCCCTTCTCTTCCATTCTCCTCTCAGGATCTTGGGCACGCACGCACACGCTCCCGGTGTGAGTTTAAGCCACCAGGTCCAGGATTCGAACCGCGGTTGGCTACGTGGGAGTTCAGCGACATAGCCATTAAACTAACTGCTGGTCCCCTTCTCCTATCAGTTCTGAGACCCAAAACCATGCCCTTCGGGATCTCAGCACTTCCTAGACGCTCTCTACTGTCGGTGCCATCTGCTGCCATTTGGGGCTCTCTCCTGCATACCTGACACCCCACCACCGCTGCCCCCTGTGACCCCACCGTCTGTTAATGAACTGACTTCACCTTAACCAGTGGTCTCCGCCTTGGGGGACGGGGTGGGTGGGCCCAGGGGACATTTAGCTGCATCTGGAAGTATTAGTGAAGTCACAAAGCAGGGGAATTGCTGCAGGGGTCTAGCAGATAGAGGCCAGAGGAGGGGGCTTGCACCACACCAGAGCGGTTGGTTCTGGAATGTTCATCTGCAAGTCTTGAAGAGGTGCCCAAAGGAAAAAGTGGTTCTGGAAAAGGGGGTGGAGGAGAAGCAGTGTCTGGGAGTGACAGTGCTGACAAGAAGGCTCAGGGTCCCAAAGGAGGTGGCAATGCCGGGTCAAACACATTCTGTGTGAACACCACAGCAACATTATGGGAGCCACGGAACAGTTAAAGTCCGGAATGAGAGTCAATGAAGCAGCCACCAATACAGCGAAGATAAAGCCAGGCGAGGGGGCGACCTGGGTTGTATGACCAGAAGGTCCAGGGTGGGACCACTTCAAGAAGCAGCATCTGCCTTGCCTGTCAGGGGAATGGCTACGTCTGTGTTTACAGACCCCCAGTGAAGACAGAATTTGGATATCAGATTATCACGGTTGAAGGGAGAAAATTAAATCATATGAAAGACTGAAAAATAAATAAATAAACAAGAGGCAGAGACGCTGCTGAACGCTCTGTGATGCACAGCACAGCCCCTACAACAAACAATTGTCTGGCCCCCAAATGTCCACAGAGCCAAGGCTGAGAGACCCTGAAAACAGAACTCTTGAATCCAGGACCACCCACGTCTCCGCTCTTGGTAAAAGTCACCAAGGCAAGCCTCTCGGAGCCAGACCTGCGCTTGCTCCCCTCAGACCTCTGCTCACCTCAGTGTTTAGCTGTCACGACAGAAGGAAAACACAGTTTAATGCATGACGTTTGACTCGTTTTCACTCCGGCCCCTGCGGAGTTTCACTTCACTCATTCCAGCATGTTCTCAGTCATTCAATTGACAGATGCCCCCTGGGAGACTCCAAGTGCCAAACATCCCAGCAGCTCTCCCCGGGACCCTGTGAAGTCTCTGAACTTTGCAAACATTGTCACAGATGCTGCTTAGCACCAATGGGAGGTTCATTTGACTGTGTTCAAATGGTCTTGGAAAAGCACTAAAATGAAGAAAATTGGGACCAGCAGTTAGCATAATGGCTGTGTCGCTGGACTCCCATGTAGTCGACCATGGTTTGAGTCCTGGACCCGGTGGCTTAAACTCATACCATGTGTGTGCGTGCCCAAGATCCTGAAAGGAGAATGGAAGAGAAGGGATTGCGGCGTGGCCATCCCCCCTGGGGGGTGATTTCTCGCTGTCTGCCTCTCTGTCTCTCTCTGTCTGTCTGGTGAGCGCACGTGCCCTATAGCAAAAACCTCTCCAAAAATAAATAATAAAAGCAAATAATAAATTAAAAAATAAATGAAATGAAGAAAATTGGCAAAATTTTCAAGGCAGAGGGTGAAAAGAAAGCTGACCTACGGCAATCCCACCTCTGCCCACGCTGGGGGTCGGAGCCTGCCGTGGTGCTGTCTCTGGGTTGCTAGAGGCCAGAACGTGGGGGCAGAAGAGAGAGGGGCATGCACATCCCCGACCTCCAGAAATCAAGGGTCCGGCCGGTGCTGGCTACCCACAGGTCTGTCCGAAGGCCTTCAACTCTCTGAAGTGTCACCATTGTTCAGATCTAGAGAAGCCACCACAGGACACAGAGGTCATCCCACTAAAAGGAACCTTAGTGATTCGGAAACTCCCACCTCTCCTTCATTGGGCTGGTTGCTCCCAGAAATGCACCTAGGCCACCCCAGAAAGGAAACACAAACAGGCTTCCGGCCCACACCTGGGACTGCAGGAAGACCAGCCCCTGGCGCCCGGAGCTTCTGCGCCAGGAACCAAGCTGGTTGCTGAGGGGCCTAACTTCTGCAACCTTATGGCTGTGGGTCACGGTTAGAATCCTGGGCTAGGTTGCCTTGCGAAGTCACACTACCTCTGCAGCCTCGCTTTTCCCTGCAGGGCACTGAAGACAATGAATGGTGAGTCAGAGAAGGCCTCTGCTTTCTTAGCAATTGCAGGGTCACACCCCCCCTCGACTGGTCCTGATCGCATACTCCCTCCCATGATGGAACCATGGGAGGCGGGTTCCGTCCCTCATCAGCAGTGGAATCACAGCTCTCCCGACAGTCACCTGGGGGTACACTGTGAACTTCATCTGGCTGGGCAACCCCTCCTCTCTGTTCCTCTGTTATCTAGCGGCTGGCTAGCAAATGCTCTGATAAGGGGTGGGGATGGGGGAGGCCAGACCTGCAGAGGATCACAATTAGATTCCGACAGGATGGGGTGGAGAGATAAGAGGATGCATTGTGCTCCCTGTTTTGTAAGAAAAGAAGGGAAGATAGCTAGACAGAGCCTGGGACGTGGATCTCCTTTCCTGATTGCAAAATTGTTTTCTCATACAGCCATTCCAAAGGCTCCCTGTGACCCTACCCTCTGGAATTTAACCCTCCCCTGCCTGTGGGCCTTGCTCAGGGTTACTTTTCCAGCCCACTGCTGGCCTGGAGGCAGCTCTCTGGTCCATCTCCAGGTGGGAAGGTGTTTGGTGACAGAGACAGCCCAGTGCTACCTCCCCTGAGCCAGCCTGCGTGGGTTCAAGACTGACTACAGACCCGGTGGCCTGTCTTTAGGAAGCACAGGGTTTCTGGCTCTGTGCTCTCAGCCAGGGCCCAGGCCTCTCACACCCACGGCCTTCCCAGACTGTCTCCAGACCTTCCAGGTCCACCTGCAGCAAGCTTCTCTCTCAGTGCCTGAGCCCATCATGTGCCCGGGGCCAGAAAGGCCCTCCTGGTCTTTCAGCCTTAACACCGGCCCTTCCCTCCAGGTCCCACCGCAGCCTGATCTTGCCGCCTTTCCCAGCACCCAGGGCAGAGCCGGGCTCTCCCTTCCCTCTGTACCCCCTCTCAGTGCTCAGCGCGCAGCCTGCCGGTGAGCAAGCTGCTTCTCCCAGCAGGAGCTGAGCTCCGGGAAGGCCGAGATGGGCTGGATTTATTTGTGTGCCTCTGGGGCATGGCGCGTTTAATACATGGATGTTTATTGAGAATGGAATGAATGGGTAACTGACCAAAATAAATACACGACTCCAGTCTGAAGTTCCTAACAACAGTTGTTTTCCTATGAAGTCATAGAAAACCTTCAGAGATTGATTTTTCCCATCCAATTCTTCTGCTAACTGTGTGGCCTAGGGTAAGTTTCTCAACCTCTCTGTGCCTCAGTTCCCTCCCGTGTAAGATGTGGATGACAACAATGAGATGTGTATTTCTTTTTGGGGGGAGAGGTTTTTGCTATAGGGCGCGTGCGCTCACCAGAAAAATAGAGACAAAGAGACATAAAGCGAGAAATCAACCCCTCAGGGAGGAAGGCCATGCCGCAATCCCTTCTCCTTCATTCTCTTCTCAGGATCTTGGGCACTAACGCACACGCACGTGCCTGGTGTGAGTTTAAGCCACCGGGTCCGGGACTCGAACCACGGTCGACTACGTGGGAGCCCAGCGACATAGCCATTCCGCCAACTACTGATCCCGACAATGCATGTGTATTTCACAGGGCGCCTGGAGCATCAGTGTTAGTGTATGGAAAGGGCTCAGAGCAGCGCCAGGCATAGTGAGTGCCCACGGGTCGGGCTCCACCATTGCTATTGCAGTGATGCTGTCCGCCCCCTACAACCCGCCTGTCCCTAACCCACTGCGGTGAAGGTCGCTGCAGATGGAGAACGGCTCTCAGCCAGGGGAGCGGCCTCAGCCTTTCACAACTCAAAGCCGAAGCCCAGCCCTGCGTTAAGGGAGGAGGAACGTCATGGCGTCAGGGCTTCATGGCGTCAGGGCGTCATGGCGTCATGGTGCAGACTGGGCTCAAGTCCCTGAGGAGCGAGCTGCAGCTGGCCTGCACCTGCCATCACAGTCCCTCTGTCCCACTGCCTCACTCCCCGTGGCCCCAGAGCAACCCCCAGCAACCGCTGAGCAAGAATCCTGTGTGGGGCTGTTTCTTTCTTTCTTTTTCTTTTTGTTTTTTTTTTTGTTTTGTTTTGTTTTTTGGAGAGGTTTTCTCTATAGGGTGTGCGCTCGCCAGACAAACAGAGAGAGACATAGAGACAGAAAACGAGAAATCACCCCCCAGGGGGGATGGCCACGCCGCAATCCCTTCTCCTCCATTCTCCTCTCGGGATCTTGGGCACGCACGCACACGCGCCCGGTGTGAGTTTTAAGCCACCGGGTCCGGGATGCGAACCGCGGTCGACTACGTGGGAGTGCAGCGACATAGCCATTACACTAACTGCTGGTTCCTCTTTCTTTCTTTCTTTTCTTTTATTTTCTTTTTCTTTTTTTTTTTTTTTTTTTTGAATTTTTAAAAATATTTATTTATTTGGGACCAGCAGTTAGCTGGTGATTTCTCGCTTTATGTCTCTCTGTCTCTATCTTTCTGGTGAGCGCATGTGCCCTACAGCAAAAACCTCTCCCCCCGAAAAGAAATACACATCGCATTGTTGTCATCCACATCTTACACGGGAGGGAACTGAGGCACAGAAAGGTTGAGAAACTTACCCTAGGCCACACAGCTAGAAGTAGAATTGGATGGGAAAAATTGATCTCTAAAGGTTTTCTATAACTTCATAGGAAAATAACTGTTGTTAGGAACTTCAGACTGGAGTCGTGTATTTATTTTGGTCAGTTGCATAATGACTATGTCCCTGGACTCCCATGTAGCAGACCACAGTTCGAGTCCCGGACCTGGGGGCTTAAATTCACGCCGGGCGTGTGTGCGCGCGTACCCAAGATCCCAAGAGGAGAATGGAGGAGAAGGGATTGCGGCGTGACCATACCCCCCGGGAGGTGATTTCTCACTTTCTGTCTCTCTGTTTCTCTCTGTCTTTCTGGCAAGCGCATGTGCCCTATAGCAAAAACCTCTCCCCCCCAAAAAATTATGTATTTAATTCCATTTGTTATTATCATTTTCTTTAATTTGATCAAAGAGAGGCAGAGATATAGAGAAAGGGAAAGTGAGAAAACAAGCCGCCAGGTCCGGGATTCAAACTGCGGTTGGCTTTGCTATATAGGCTGTTTCTAAGGAGCCAGAGCATTATCACTACCATCATCATCAGAGAGGAGGATACCTAATTCTACCAGGCCCCAGGTTCCGGCCTCAGGTTAGGAACCGGCTGGGCAGAGACCAGGCAGTTCTGGTTATTTCAGAGGGGTGTGGTGTTCGAGTCTTCAGGAGCCTTTCCTCAGATGCATGGCTGACTGGATTAACTGAACTGGACAGGAACAACCCCAGCTGAGTTACCCGAGGTCGGTGCAGAAAGGAGGTTAGGAATCAGTGGGAAAGAACAGACAGTTACAAGCCCCAGGGGTGATGGGGGAGGGCCCTCCTGCCAGCCTGCCCCGCCCAGACACGGCCCCTCTTGCAAACTGCCCACCCAGCTGGCAACACTTCCTGACACTGCCCCTTGCTCGGGTCAGCCATGGCACTGACCACAGGGTCCTCACGGGCAGGGTGTGGGGCCTGATCTCTCCCCTGCCCCTCAGTGGAGGGAGAATAAGGGAAAGAGACCCCACGGACACTTGCTGCTGGGCAGGCGTGAGGCAGGAGCCCTTAGCTCACCTTCACGGATGAAGCTGGCAGAAGCCCCTTTCTCACATCACACAGCTGCTGAGACCCGTGGTGCGGGAGTCAAACCAAGTCGGCCCAACCCAGGACAGTCCAGGAAGAGGAGAACCGTCTGCACGCCAGGAATTAAAAACACTGGATGTGCTTAGACGGATATACCAATGGCTGATAGAAAGCTTTGCAAGGACTAGTGAAGGGGTTCTTTGTATGATTATCGAAAGGTGTTCCCCCCAATTATAAAAGTAGTATACACTTGTAAAAAAAAAAAAAAAAAGAAAAGAAAAGAAAAGAAAAGAAAAGAAAAGAAAAGTCAAAGAAAACAAAAATGCATAAAACGGGAAATATTAGTGCTTGGTGAATTGCCTGTTGTACAATCTTGTATTTTTTTTTTTTTTTAGAAAATCAGTTTTTCCTTGATTTCTGGGAGCTCTTTACATATTATAGACCTCAAATTGTTTGTTGTGTGTATTGCAAATATTGTTCCCAATTTGATTATCACTCAATTTTATTTTTAGTAGTCTTTCCTGAACAGAAGTTTAAAATTATTTTTCTTCTATTTTTGTTTCCGGTTTTTGCTATAGGGTATATGCATTCACCAGAGAGAGAGAGAGAGAAAGTGATAAATCACCCTTCAGGGGTTAGCCATGCCACAATCTCTTCTGCTCCAGTATCCTCTTGGGATTTGGGGCATATATGCATATGTGCCTGGAATGTTTTTCAAGCTGCTAGGTCCAGACTCGAACTGCAAAGTTGGCCATGTGAAATTCAGCACCTTAACCTCTATGCCACCTTCTGACCCCAGAAGTTTACATTTTTATATTGTCAAACTTATCTGTTCTGTTTTGTGGTTTGGGTTTTATTTTCATGCTAGAAAGTGTTCTCATTCATGGATTAACAGATTGATCAAGAGTTCTGATGTATGAAAATTGGTTCTAGTGTATGAGGGACATTATGCTGCATCAGGGCACATAAATATCTTTATGGGGAAAGCTATTTTAAATTCAGTAATTACAATTTAAATTTCGGCTAAATAAGGGGAAAATGTTATTATGGAAACAAAAATACAAAGAATTATATTTATTTAAAAGTAAATATCTACCTAATCATCTTAAATGTAGATACTTTGGGGACTGACAGGTGGCGTAGTGGTTGAGTCGCTGGACTCCCATATGGTTAACCATGGTTCGAGTCCCAGACCTGGCAACTTGTTTTTTCTCTCTCTCTCATCAAATTGAAGAATAATAATAAATTAATTTTTAAATTAAATATATTTTTTAAAAAGGTAGGTACTGTTTCTGATTGCAGAAGTAATACATATCATAATACTGGGATTACAGAATAGCACAAGGAACAAAAGTTCCTCTCATAATTACATTTTTCGGAATAACCACAATTTATATTTTACTATTTTTCTTTCTAGTCTTTTTTTCTAGTCTTGCGTACTTAAGTATTTATTTTTAACAAAATTAGATTCATACTCTTCTGGAAGCAGACTCTGTCACGCAGTTGAAGGTCTGTTCCTCTGTGAGCGCTCGTGTCCTGTAGAGGGTCTTTTAGGCTGGTCGGTATATACCCCGATGACTTTCTCTCAAAAACATGACCACTCTGATTTTTATCCTCTCCCCCTTTCTTCTTTCTGGCTGTTCTTGTAGGACATTGTTGAGCTGAGCTCCTGGGGAAGATTTAATTTCCATCCATTCCCTTTTCCACATTATCATCGTGGCTTCATTAAACACCACCATTTCTGGGTCAGTGGTGATTAAGGCGCTGGACACTCCCACATGGCCGACCACAGTTCCAGTCTCGGACCCGGTGACTTGCTTTCTCACTTTCCTTCTCTCTGTGTGCCTTTCTCTGGTCAAATGAAAATGACTGAATGAATAAGTAAAACTGAATAAATAATTCTTAAAAAGAATTTCCACATTTCGGCGGGTACAGAGTGCTCTGCGCTCTGCACCACCTTGTATAAACCCGACATGGCCCTACTGGCCAGTGGCCTTCTACCTCATCGCATGCCAGAGGTAGTGTTCGCTCGGACGGAGCGCTCACTTCTCGTGAGGGCCTCCTGATGTGGACCTCCAAGTGGCTATCACAGGCAGTCACCCTCCAGCTCAGACAGATCTGCTAGCGTCTGTGGAGCCAGAACAGCGGAGTCGGCTGCATTGGGCCTGCTGTTCAGTAAGCTGCATGTGGTTCAGCTAGGTGGCGCTCACACCCACGCTTTTCTGGAATGAAGAGACCCTGTGAAAATTGTTTCATCTCAGTACCCAATCTCCAGCGTACAATCTTTGGGAGGTAGGAGACCAATATGCTTAGGCATATAAAATAATGAAAAGAAATGCTAATATATACATTTTCTAAATAAAACTAGCATATAAGAAGGCTTTCAAATATTCCTGGAAAAATGGAATAAAAGTTTGAATTTTGGTCAAGCAAAAAAAATTTGAAATTCACCTGCCTTTTTCGCAGTAAACATTTTCCATGAACTTTTTGAATACCCCTTTAAATAAAGAAAGGCAACTCTTTTCTAAAAAAAAAACTTAAGACAGGAATACAAAAATAGGTATAAAAATGAATGCTTATTTAAACTGAAAAGTGAAACCACAACATATTGCACATTTTTAAAAAGTGACAAATACCACACCCACATAATACTGAAAAGTATGTATATAGTGTATACTTCTACCATTTGTCATATTTTTTTGGCCACATAATTTTATATAATCATCTCTTTGTATGACAAAATTTTGTAATATCATTTTCATGGAGGAAAGAAAAAGCAATTCAAATGTGTTTTTATTTTTATGCATTTAGGAGAGATTTCCATCCATTTTCGCCAGACAATCAGAGAGAGACTGAGAGACAGAAAGTGAGAAATCACCCCCCAGGGGGAATGGCCACGCTGTAGTCCCTTCTCCTCCATTTTCCTCTTAGGATTTTGGACATACATGCACATGTGCCTGGAGTGAATTTAAGCCGCCAGATCTGGGACTTGAACCACAGTTGATTACATGGGAGTCCAGCGATGATATAACCATTATGCCATCTGCTGGTCTCACCAATGTGTTTTTAAAGGCCATTGTGTTGGTTTGAGCAGCATAATTGTTTAATTGAATTATACTTCTACTCTGCACAAGAAGTTCTGGATGATTATGTGGGGAGTTTTATCGCAGGAACACATGCGCTTTGCTGTCATTTTTAGTGCTTTTTGAATGTTGTATGGTCAGGCTTCAAGACAGTGCATCGGTTATGCGAAGACTGATCCAACATGTAGTAGACATAAAGCTGCACTCTGGCATGTGCAAGAGTGACACTTCACAATTTATAAGGTTGCTGCATCTTCGTGCCCTACAGACCAGAATTCTAGTCCATTCTATACTGCATTGAGTTTTTTTATTAGAGAGAGATTTTTGTTATAGGATGCGTATACTGGCTGGAGAGACAGAGAGGCAGAAAGCAAGAAATCACCCCTCCCAGCAGGGGATGGCCACACGGTAGCCCCTTCTCCTCCATTCTCTTCTCGGGATTTTGGGCACGCACGCACACCCAGTGTGAGTTTCAAGTCACTGGTTCCGGGACACAAACCACGGTTGGCCATGTGGGAATCCAGTGCTTGCTGGTCCCCTGAGTCTTATTTTCAACAGTTCATTATAATTGTGTACATTACTTTTTTTTTTTTTTAAGAGAGTTTTGCTATCAGGTGCATGTGCTTGCTGGAGAGACAGAGAGACAGAAAGTGAGAAATCACCCCTAGAAGGATGGCCATGCCACAATCCCTTCTCCTCCCTTCTCCTCTCAGGATTTTGCACCCGGCATGAGTTTTAAGACACCAGATCCAAGTCCAGTATTTGAACTACGGTCAATTATGTGTGAGTCCAGCAACGTAACCACTGTGCCATCTGCTGGCCCCATGTATTACATTTTAAAACATTTTCCAGGGACCAGCAGTTAGCATAATGGCTATGTTGCTGAACTCCCATGTAGTAGATGCAATTCGAGTCCTGGACCCGGTGGCTTAAACTCACAACGGGCGTGTGTGCGTGCGTGCCCAAGAACCTGAGAGGAGAATGGAGGAGAAAGGATTGCGGTGTGGCCATCCCCCCTGGGGGGTGATTTCTTGCTTTCTGTCTCTCTGTCTCTCTCTGTCTTTCTGGTGAGTGCATGTGCCCTATAGCGAAAACCTCTCCAAAAAAATTTTTTTTTCCAGAAGATCATTTCTGTCATGATTATCCACCCGTAATTTTGGCTATCCAGTGATTGAAATTTCGAACACTCCACAGACTAGATTCTTGTTCTGTGTATTGTGCCTCTTGCTTCTTCTCTACAACCCATGCCCTTCCCATGCCAGCCACTGCAGGGCACCCCAAAATCACAAGAGGACTGCCAGTGAGTATGTTCCCAGGACCAGTGTTCTAGAAGCCACCCCTCCTCCTGCTCCCCTAGAATGGCTAACAATTTCTTCCCTTTTTTTTAGAGAGGTTTTTGCTCTAAGGTTTGTGTGCTTGCAGGAGAGACAGAAAGAGACAGAAAGACGAAAAGCAAGGAATCACCCCCCAGGGGAGATGGCCACGCCTCAATCCCCTCTCGTCCTTTCTTCTCTTGGGATCTTGGGCACGCACGCACACGCGCCCGGTGTGAGTTTCAAGCTACCAGGTCTGGGACTCGAACAGCGGTTGACCATGTCAGAGTCCAGCAATGTAGCCATTACAGCATCTGCTGGTCCCACGACTAACAATTTCTTACTCTGCACGGAAGCATGAGCCATATCAGCAGATCCTGTGAAACCCAAGACAAATAAATGTCCAACTCATCTTCTTAGCGGATTCCCTGGAGTACTCGGGCCTTCCCCCACCTGCAACTCAAGAGAAATGAAGGGGAGGGAACGGGAGTGAGTTGTTTAGCCGGTTGCAGTTACAATCTTACTTTTACAGAGCAGTCCCGTAGCAAAGAGGTTGAGTCAAGGCTGTGCCCCAGCCACTTAAAAAACACACCAGCCGGACCAGCAGACAATGTAATTGTTACATCACCGGACTCCCACGTAGTCGATCGGGGTTCAAGTCTCAGACCTGGTAGCTTAAAACACACTGAGAGCGTGTGCGTGTGTGCCCAAAATCCAAAGAAGAGAATGGAGAAGGGATTGTGGTGTGGCCATCCCCCTGGCGGGTGATTTTTCACTTTCTGTCTCTTTTGGCTTTCTGATGAGCACAGGTGCCCTATTGCAAAAATCTCTCTAAAAAAAAACAAAATACATACCAGACATGTGCATGCATGTGTGTGTATATGCACACGTGTGTGCCCTGAATCCTGAAGGGATAGAGAAATGGAGGGAAAAGGATTGCAGCGTGAGCAGGGGAGCCCCTTCGGAGGGGTGCTTTCTCTCTCTCTCTGGTGAGCATGTATGCTTCCTGGTGAAAGAAATTAAAATACAATACAAAAAAATAATTCAAAGGCAAAGGTCTCGCTTTGCACGTAGCAGTCTTGGAAGCCAGTTTTACAACCGCTGTCAGTAACTGCTGGCTGTGGCAAAGACGCTGGAGGTCTGGGAGAAAGCCGTGGGGGCTGGAGTCGTCAGGGAGGCTTCATGGAGGAGGGAAGCACTGCACAGGCATTGAAGGGCGGTGGGATCAGACTGACCGAGGAGGAGGAAGGGCCAAGCCGCGTTTTTGTGGTCTGCCAAAAGTAGACGTGAGTGTGTGTGGACGCGTGTCCTGCCAGTGCACACACTCTACCCCCACTGGCTGGAGCTACCTAGCAAGAGCCGACGGCAATACGTTTATTCATCGCTCTCCCCGGCCCTTCCAAGCCAGGATCAGCCAGACCTGCAGCCATCTGGCACGGATGCGTGCACTGACGACAGACCCTTCCATTCAGGGATCTGAGAACGTCGGGTTACACCCCAGGCCAAAGGGAGGCAAAGGGAGAGGAGCTGGCTTGAGACGAAGCTTCCCAGGTTGACGCAGGAAGCCGTCTGGCCAATGGCTATTCAGCCAGTCGGGGTCAGGAAGGTCCAGGCCCCATTCTCACCCCCTTCCATGTGAGTAGCCTTTCTGCCTTACACCCCAAGGGGCACGGGACACATTCCCTTCCGGAGGCAGCAGCCAGTCCCGGCCCCAGCCACCAGCACCACCATTTGGAAGCCTCAGCCTACATCTTTTATTTTTTTTTTGGGGGGGGGAGGTTTTTATAGGGCGCGTGCGCTCACCAGACAGACAGAGACAGAAAGCGAGAAATCACCCCCCCCCCAGGGGGGATGGCCACACCGCAATCCCTTCTCCTCCATTCTCTTCTTGGGATCTTGGGCACGCACGCACACGCGCCTGGCATGAGTTTTAAGCCACCGGGTCCAGGACGCGAACCACGGCCGACTACGTGGGAGTCTAGCGACATAGCCATGACGCTAACTGCTGGTCCCAGCCTACGTCTTTTTTTGAGATAGAGATTTTTTTGCTATAGGGAATGTGCGCTCACTGGAGAGACAGAGATAGAAAACAAGAAATCACCTCGGGGGGGGGGGGGGGAGGAGGGCATTCCACAATCCCCTCTCCTGTCAGGATTTAGGGCATGCATGTACACATGACCTGGCTTGAGTTTCAAGCCACTGGGTCCAGGACTTGAACCTGTGTCTTTATCACACTGCATTTCAGCACGCTGCATTTCATCCTCGATTTCGCTCCTCTTGTTCCTGAGCCCCATTCCAGAATGTTGGTTAGAGAAAGGTTCCCAAGAAGACCTTGAGAATGAGGACTCTACAGGCTCAACTCCGAGGTCAGGCCAGTCAGGCCACAGCGGCTACAGCCCGTTGGCACCGCGTCTGCCCAGTTAAGCATCCGGACGCAGGGACCACTGAGCCCGCCAACGCCGGGGGTGGCGTCTGCTGTATGCCAGGCGCACTCAGAGCCAGTGGGCTGGAGGGGCTTCGGGTCCCCAGGTTTTGCTTTTCTTTCCAGATCATGGACGTGATTGCCCTCTTTTGGTGTCCTGTGTATTTGCAATTGATCTTTCACCCAAATTCCACATGCGCTCTAGACCTCAGTCTGGTTAGACCCCAGGCCAGGCTCGGCTGTTGGCACTGGCGAGCGTCACTTGTCATAAAGCAGTCCTGCTGGTTGACACACTCAGAGCGGGGCCTGAGTGGGATCCGAACACGGGCAGAGAGAGAGAGACAGTGAGGGGACAGTTGACAAGCGCGAGGGTAAACGTATTTCGGCATATAGGAGTCTGTAATAAAGAGCTTTTCTCATTTTAATCTCTGCAGACGAAACCATCGAGGAAGTCTTGCTCTCCTTCTGTGGCACTCTCACGTCCCCAGACACAGTCCCTGTGTGTCTTTAGAACCAGGTCTGGCCCTGTAGCTCTCTGACTTTCGACTGTCATGCCAAAATCCCACTGCTTTAATCTGCAGGGCTGGGCTCATTTCTCCCCGGTCTCGATCCCACCTCCCTCCTGCCGCGGGCTCCCTGACCCCTCTCTTCTGGGATTAAAACAAGAGTACATGGGAACCAGCAGTTAGCGTAATGGCTATGTCGCTGGACTCCCACGTAGTCGACCGCGGTTCACGTCCCGGACCTGGTGGCTTAAAACTCACGCCGGGCGCGTGTGCGTGTGTGCCCAAGATCCCAAGAGGAGAATGGAGGAGAAGGGATTGCGGCGTGACCATCCCCCCGGGGGGTGATTTCTCGCTTTCTGTCTCTATGTCTCTCTCTGTCTGTCTGGCGAGCGCACGTGCCCTATAGCAAAAACCTCTCAAAAAAAAAAAAAAAAAAAACAAGAGTACATCATTTCTACCTTCCCTGAGGATCTTGCAGTCTACACGGTGAGCAGCACCATGGCCTGAACCTGTGAAGTGCTCGCAGCCAGTGCTCATGATGGCCTGCTGAAATAAATTCAAACTCCAAGTAAAGATGTTTCCAGCCAGCCTCTCTGTAAACCACTCACTACTCTATAAAAAAAACGGTTCCAATTCCCTCTCCCACCCCCACACATACAGGAATCTTTACAATTGCGTCATCTTGCCCTTGTTTTTCAGATTGGCCCAATTAAAATTGTAGAAATACTCAACGTGGTGACCTCACCCCAGTGACTTGAAAATGAAGTTAGTCATCTGGACCATTGCATGTGTTTTAATTTGTCAGGAAAAAAATAAAATGGGGCTGGGAATATTATCAGAGAAACCATTTCTAGAGATTAGCAGCCATGGAGGAGAGCAAAACTGGAATTTAGAGAATATTTTTTGAACTGGCACTTTACAAGTTTAGAAGCACAAAAAACTTAATAGGTATAATCGGGGCACTTATTAGTTTAATATATTTGGCACTTCAACAGATGTCAAAGTTTGATTTAAGAAGATAAGGTGGGACGAGCAGATGGCATAATGGTTACATGGCTGGACTCTCACATAGTCGACCACGGTTTGAGTCCTGGATCTGGCGGCTTAGAACTCATGCTGAGCGCATGTGCGTGCATGCTCAAAATCCTAAGAGGAGAATGGAGGAGAAGGGATTGCAGCATGGCCATCCCCCCTGGGGGGTGATTTCTTTGCATTCTGTCTTTCTGTCTCTCTCTGACTCTAGTGAGTGCCTGCACCCTCTAACAAAAATCTCTTAAAAAAATAAAAAATAAAATTTAAAAAAAGACAAGGCTTCTCTATCCTTACACAGATGATTGGCAGGCAAGATAAATTCAAAAAGCTCACTTTTTGGGACCAGCAGTTAGCATAATGGCTATGTCGCTGGACTCCCATGTAGTCGACTGTGGTTCGAGTCTTGGACCTGGTAGCTTAAACTCACGCTGGGCACGTGTGCGTGTGTGCCCAAGATCCCGAGAGGAGAATGGAGGAGAAGGGATTGTGGCGTGACCATCCCCCCTGGGGGGGTGATTTCTCGCTTTCTGTCTCTCTGTCTCTCTCTGTCTTTCTGGCGATCATACACGCCCTATAGCAAAAACCTCTCCAAAACAAAACAAAAAACCCTCACTTTTCTTCCAACCTGATTTTGCCAATTTAGAAACTCTAGAATGAGGGTGTTTCTCAATAACTCAATCCTAATACTGAGGCATCAGGTTCTTCTTCTTTTTTTTTTTTAATTCGTTAGAGAGATTGTGTATTTGCCAGAGACAGAGAGAGAAAGAGAGTAAGAAAGGGGGACTGTCACACAGCTATCCCTTGGCCTCTATTTCTTCCCCTTTGGGAAACTCTGGGTATGCATGCACATGTGCCCCGCCTGGGACTCGAACCACAAAGTTGATGGGCCGTATGGAATCTAGCAGCCTTCACACGCCACCAGCTGGTCGGCCTCTGGGCTTTTTAACAAGCATCCCTGACTCTGCCAGCTATGATCTAAGCCAGTCAGTCTCCTGACCTTGCTCACCTATCTTCCGAGAGAGCTCCTCCGAGTAACTGGGATTACAGGCATGTGCTGCTGCACCCTGCCGGCCGGTATCCCTTGCAGGTTGATATTATAAGAATAACCTGCTGAATCAGACTGACTTGGGTGGAGCATCTCAGAGGTACCCTAGGGTGCCCCCCAGGTTTGCAAAGCCCTCACTAAACTCAAGGCACCTCCAGAATAGAGAAGGTCTTCATTCACCTTTGTGTCCTGGGACTTGGCACACTGCCAGACACGTAGTAAGCACTGCATAATAAATATTTGCCAAATTGGTCATAATAGGTACTAAATTCCACTTGGAATTAAAATTGTTAACATCTCAGAAGATAAATAATTAAAATAGCTTCCAAATACTGGCACATCATTTTTTTTAAAAAAAAAAAAAAAGAAGAACACACTTAACTTGAGTTCCAAGAAAAGACAAAAAGGCATAAAAAAAGTTTCACAATTAGCATTGCTACAAATTCAATTGCTGTCAGAAATCACTAAAAACAAGATTCTTCCATGCTGGTTAAAGCAAAAAAAAAAAAAAAAAAACAAACAAACAAACAAAAAAAAACAAAAAACAAAACAAAACTGCATCACTCTACTTCACAAAGCCAGAGGCACAGAAAGAAGGGGAAAAGTAAAAAGCATTCAGACAAAAAGGGAAGTCGTACTTGATGATACAGGATACTGAAAATAAAATCTACCTTGAGATGTACCCAGCAACAGTTCTTTCCTCTCTTATCTTCTTCCTTTTTTTATTTTGATTTTTTAAGATTTTTGTCAGAGAGTGTGCGTGCTTGCTGGAGATGGAAAGAGACAGTGAGAACGAAAGTGAGAAATCACCCCCCCAGGGGAATGGCCACGCCACAATCCCTTCTCCTCCATTCTCCTCCTGGGACTTTGGGCCGCACGCACATGTGCCTGGGGTGATTTTCAAGCCATCGGGTCCAGGACTCAAACAGCAGGTGGCCATGTGGAGTCCTGCACCTTAACTGCCATGCTACCAGCTGGCCCCATTCTCTTCCTTTTTCTCCTCTCTTTCTCTCTCTTGTTTTTCCTCCTCTTTATTATTGGCTTCTGGTTTCCCTGCTTGCCTCTCTCTCTCCCCTGTCCTTTTCTGTCGTTCTTGTCCCTCTTCCTCATCTTCTTGGGAACCATTCATGAACGATTCAAACAGTCTGAGTGGGTGGTGGGAAGGATGAGGCTAGGACTTGACAGGTCCAGGGAGCCTCCTGAAGGACCCAGAACTTGAGTGTAGAGAGCTTAACTTTGCAGAGAACAGAGGGGAAGTCATTTCAGAACGGCCACCGATAGACATGTACAGGCCGTAAAAAGCTTGCTGTTTAAACAGGAGCTCTCTCCCAGATCTGCTCCGTTCAGCAGAGGCCCATGGTTCTGAGCAATGGCTACAGGACACGACTCTGTAGGCAGACTGGCTTCCAGGCCCAGCTCCAACACGTACTGCCTGTGTGACCTCGGGCCACTAATTTCTTCTCTGTTTCTGAGTTTCCTCATCTAGAAAATGGAAACAGTTATGGAGCAGATGTGAAAATTAACCCAGCAGCTGTCGTCATTATTATTTGGCCACCACGGCCCTCCTCTCAGAAGTATATGAAAACACGAACTTACAACCCACTTGAAAGTGTTGGCGGGATCAGAGGAAGGGCTCGTACTGCTATGTCTTTCTTTTTTTTTTCTTTTTTTTTTTTTTTTCTTTTTTTGGAGAGGTTTTTGCTATAGGGCGCGTGCACTTGCCAGACAGACAGAGAGAGATAGAGAGACAGAAAGCAGGAAATCACCCCCCGGGGGGATGGCCACGCCGCAATCCCTTCTCCTCCATTCTCCTCTCGGGATCTTGGGCATGCACGCACACGCACCCGGCGTGAGTTTAAGCCGCCAGGTCCGGGACTCGAACCGCGGTCGACTACGTGGGAGTCCAGCGACATAGCCATTACGCTAACTGCTGGTCCCTGCTATGTCTTTCTAAACTTGGATTTTTTTTTTTTAATTTTTATAGGGTACACGAGCTCCCCAGAGAGAGATGGAAAGAGAGGGAGAGTGAGAAAGCACCACCAGGGGGTGTGGGCCAAGCCGCAATCCCTTCTCCTCCATTCTCCTCTCTGGATTTTGAGCGTGTGCATGTGTTTCAAGCTGCCGGTGTAGGATTTGAACTACGTGGTTAGCCACGAGGGATCCAGCCACTTTAACCACCATACGCCTGGCTGGCTCTGCTTCTGTTTTTGAAAGCGGACTGTGGTTTACATATATACATATAATGGAAGAAATACTTATTGTCTTACCTCATTTTTGTTTAACTGATGACACTAGTTAACCCTCACAAAACTCTGGGCGATAGATTTTATTATCCCCATTTTTCTGATGAGGACACCGAGGCTGAGGCATTGATTAACTTGCCCAGGGTCCCACAGCTAGTAAGTGGCAGGACAAAGATTTGAACCCAAGTCCTGCTCCAGCCCTTTTGCTACACCATGAAGCAACCACACCATGAAGCAACCACACGGCTTTAAAAACACTGTAGCGCATGGTTAAAACCCACCTGAGGGGCAGAATAAGCCACCCCTGCCAGCACTCCTCAAAACCCCACCCACTGACTCACCAAGAAACCACAAGGCAAAGTCATTTGAGAAGGTCGCAGAGAACACCAGGAGACCCTGCAGCAGCACGTTTTCCAGCCTCCAGGAAAAGCGCCCAGGCTTTGGGGGGAATGGAACGAATCTCCAGCAAAAATGGAATACGCAGACACCGGGGCTCCAGGAAGCTGTCAGATTCTGGGGCATTTCCTATGCACTGAGCTCCCGAAGACACCCTCTTGGAGGCCCTATTTTCTAGCTAAACGAGAATGAGTTGGTGGGGGAGGTGGTGGTGCAGCAGTAACACAGCTGAGCCCACAGAGGAGGGTCCTGAGTTCATGCCCCAGGACCGCCCTGAGCAAAGCCAGGCGTGCACACACGTGTGCCGTGATCTGGGCGGCTGGGATGGGGGTGAGCTGCTGTGTGAAAACTCTGTTGGGGGTGCCTGTCTCTATGTCTGTCTCTCATAGAAGAAATAAACTGTATTTTATTTATTTTTTAAGAGATTGTTTTTTTGCTGTAGGGCACGTACACTAGCCAGAGAGAGAGAGAGACAGAAAGTGAAAGATCACCCCCCAGGGAGGATGGCCACACCGCAAGCCCTTCTCCTCCATTCTCCCTCTCAGGATTTTAGGCACGCATGCACACGTGCCCTGTGTGAGTTTCAAGCCTCTGGGTCTGGGACTTGAACCACAATTGACCGGGTGGGAATCCAGCACCTTAATCACTATGCCACCTGCTGTTCCTAATAAACTTTTTTAAAAAATGAGTAGGTTTGGGGCTAGACTATCCCTTTATCAAATCACGTAGCCTACACTTGCCTGCCAGATGGTTTTTCCACTGGTATTCGACGAAGAGCAAAGGTCCTGGTTCAGGTGGCCACGAACAGCCCCGTTCCCCAGACACATTCCAGAGTGTTCTGGGAAAGAGCGAGTGCTCCGTGACCTGGAGAAACTCGTAGCCGGATTTGGATAATGTCCAAGATCTTCCAACTGATCCCTTCTCTTTCGGATGCTGTCAACCAAGGGGTGCTCAGGAATGTGTTAATAACTCCCAGGAGAAGTTGGCCGGGATTACCTAGTCGTGACTAATGGGGCTGTCGTCTGCCATCCCCCCGCTGTGCAATCATGCCTTCCGAGGGGCCTTATGAAGATGGATCGTCTTGTGATCTGCGCCGGGAAACTGGCACGGAGTCAATGAGCAGGGAGGCCAGCTTATTCTCCGTGCCACTCGACTTTCCATTAGACTCCACAAGAACGTGTTATTAAACAAAAATGAATTTGCCATTAGGGACTAGACACTATTTAATAACTGTTCAGCAATGTTTCAAGATTTCATTTTTTCTGTAGCTAGTGCAGCAGACACGTGTGTCAGTGTCATTCTGGATGAAATGAGGTGGGATATTCTAGAATAAACGCAAGTGTTTCATAGAACTTGGTCATTAAAACTTGATGTGGTTGGGGAACCAGCAGTTGGCGTAATGGCTATGTCGCTGGACTCCCACGTAGTCGACCACGGTTCGCGTCCCGGACCCGGTGGCTTAAAACTCAAGCCAGGCGCGTGTGCGTGTGTGCCCAAGATCCCGAGAGGAGAATGGAGGAGAAGGGATTGCAGCGTGGCCATCCCCCCGGGGGGTGATTTTTCGCTTTCTGTCTCTAATGTCTCTCTCTGTCTGTCTGGCGAGCGCACGCGCCCTATAGCGAAAATCTCTCCAAAAAAAACCCCAAAAACTTGATGTGGTTAGGGGCCAGCAGGTCATGTGGTGGTTAAGGTGCTAGACACTCCCACATGGCTGACCATGGTTCAAGTCCCAGACATGATGGCTTGCTTTCTCCCTCTCTCATCAAATTATAATTAATATGTAATTTAATTTAATTTAATTTAATAATTATTTATTTTAAAAAAAAACTTCATGTAGTTAGAAGTTTGGTTTGCAAAACTCTGGCTTTGAAATGATCCTTTAATTTTTTAAAATTTGCTATAGGGTGTGTGTGCTCATAGGAGAGAGACAGTGAAGGTGAGAGAGAAAAAAGGTGAGGGAGAGAAAGTGAGAAAGCATCTCCCCCAAGGGAGATGACCACACACAATCCCCTGTCCCCCATGCTCCTCTTGGGGTCTAGGAGTGCACGCTAGGTGCACATGCACCTAGTGTGCTTTTCAAGTTGTCGGGTCCAGGACTTGGACTATACACTTGCTCATGTGGGATCAATCACCTTAACCTCCATGCCACCTGCTGCCCCCCAAAAAGAGTCTTTAATATGCAATTTTTTTTTTTTTTTTTTTTTTTGGAGAGGTTTTTCGCTATAGGGCGCGTGCGCTCGCCAGACAGACAGAGAGAGACATAGAGACAGAAAGCGAGAAATCACCCCCCAGGGGGGATGGTCACGCCGCAATCCCTTCTCCTCCATTCTCCTCTCGGGATCTTGGGCACGCACGCACACGCGCCCGGAGTGAGTTTAAGCCACCGGGTCCGAGACGCGAACCACGGTCGACTACGTGGGAGTCCAGCGACATAGCCATTACGCTAACTGCTGGTTCCCTTTAATATGCAATTTTTAAAGCATTTTTGAAACAAACTATAGCAGGACTGAATTACTGCACTAAGTAGTGCCTGTTCTTTCCGAGGGAAACCATGTGTATATGATTTTCTACAGAGCTCGACAATTGGGTGATGAATCTAAAAGAAAGAGTACACATTCTTCTGAATGAAATCCAAACAAAAGGACATCCATTAAGGAACTTCTCCGATAGCTTACTGAGCGTGCCGTGGCGGTTAAGGTGGCTGGATCCCACAGGCTGACTGTGCGGTTCAAAGCCTGCACTGGCGGTGTGAAAAATATGTCAGGCACGGGGACCAGCAGTTAGCGTAATGGCTATGTCGCTGAACTCCCATGTAGCTGACCGCGGTTTGAGTCCTGGACCTGGTGACATAAACTCATGCTGGGCGTGTGTGCGTGCGTACCCAAGATCCCGAGAGGAGAATGGAGGAGAAGGGATTGCGGCGTGGCCATCCCCCCGGGGGGTGATTTCTCGCTTTCTGTCTCTCTGTCTCTCTCTGTCTCTGTCTGGTGAGCGCACACGCCCTATAGCAAAAACCTCTCCATAAAAAAAAAAAAAAAAAAGTCAGACACGTGTGCGTGCATGCCTGAAACCCTGAGAGGAGAATGGAGGAGGAGGGATTACAGCGAGGCCATCCCCCTGGGGAAGCGGTTGACTTCTCTCTCTCTCTCCCTCTCCCTTTCTCTCTCTCTCTCTCCCTCTCCCTTTCTCTCTCTCCCTCTCCCTCTCTCTCTCCCTCTCTCTCTCTCTCTCTCTCTCCCTCTCTCTCTCTCCAGCGAGCATATGTACCCTATAGCAAACTAAAAAGAAAAGAAAAGAAAAGAAAGGAGAAATCTCTGAGGTTTGGGATCATCAGGGCCAGTAAGCAGGACGAGTGTGCAACGCCGTCAGTGGGAGGAGGAGGGTGGTGTCCGGGGCCAGGCTGCTCAGTCTCCTCACCTCTAGGTGGGTGCCAAGGATAGAGGTGTGCCTGCTGTTCTAAGAGCACTTCGGCGTGCAACAATGTCAAGAGGCACAAAGGCGGCTCCTCCGAGCGTCCCCCAGGACGCCCCCCACGCAGGGTCACGCTTCCTGCTTGCCCAGCTTGGGCAGTTCATGACCACTCAGTCTCTGTATACGCCCCAGTGCGACGACGCGACTGAATTCTCATTTCACCCTCAAAACCACACTTCTGAATGCTTTGGTCAGAATAACGAGACACCTAAGGAGGCCCCACACAGCATAACTCGGGGATACGGTCCCTCCCACCGGAAAGGGCTGTCAGGAGGCTGACCGGAGCCTGCATTCTGGCTGTGGCCCCAAAAACCAGGGAGGCTCATCTGGGGAGCGAATTGGGCCCTGGTCTCTGCAGGTCTTGTGCGTCCACCCTCTCCCAGGGACAGCGTCCCCATTGGTAGAAAGGCCACTGGAGAAAGAGAGGCAAATCTGGCAGCAAACGCACCACCCCACGCGCAGGCTGAGTTTCTCTCCTAGAAACTACAGCAGAGGGTCATCTTCTCAGTGTTTCTACACAGAGCTGCTACTAGGATGTGGTAAAGGGGCTGCAGCAGTTTCCCCATGTTTGTGACAGGCAGTCTCTCAGATCAGAAAGACCACGGGTACTCCCAGCACGTAACAGGCAGAAAGTCCAAAATGACAGATTGCCAAGACCCTCACAAGCATGACAGGAAGAATGAGTGGGGAGAAACACCACTTCCTAGCCACTGCTCAGTCAGTCAGTCAGTCAACAGATACTAGCCAGCCCCCTGCAACAGGTCAGACCTGTGAGCTAGGCACTTCATTTTTTTTTTTTTTTTTTTTTTGGAGAGGTTTTTGCTGTAGGGCGTGTGTGCTAGCCAGAAAGAAAGAGACAGAGACAGAGAGACAGAAAGTGAGAAATCACCCCCCGGGGGGATGGCCACGCCACAATCCCTTCTCCTCCATTCTCCTCTCGGGATTTTGGGCACGCACGCACACGTGCCTGGCGTGAGTTTAAGACACTGGATCCGAGACTCGAACCATGGTCAGCTATGTGGGAGTCCAG
Organism: Tupaia tana; assembly: GCA_026018925.1. Classification (NCBI taxonomy): domain Eukaryota; kingdom Metazoa; phylum Chordata; class Mammalia; order Scandentia; family Tupaiidae; genus Tupaia; species Tupaia tana. The sequence goes on along the minus strand of JAKSZU010000017.1, from coordinate 48,484,650 downwards.
CGACATAGCCATTATGCTAACTGCTGGCCCAGCACTTTATTCTTGAACATATAAAATAGACCAAGTCCTTGTCTTGGTGGGGGTGGCTTTCTGCTGGGAGACAGATAATTAGTGAAATAATCATGCAAACACGCAAAATCGCAAAAGGGACAAGTGACACAGAAAGCCATAAAGCAGGGTGTCAACTAACGTGAGAGAGAAGTGTTCCCCGAGGAACGGACACCAAAGAACAGGGAAGAAGAGGCCTCAAGCACAGGGACCAGCCTGGCTCAGGGGCGGGAAGAGGCTGAGGAGGAGGGAAGGGAGAGAAAAGGCCGGTGCAGCTGCAACCCGAAGGGGATGCAGGGGGCGGGTGCAGGCAGACAGCAAGGCTCAGGCTGTGCGGGGCCCTCAAGGCTTCAGGCTTGGGAATTTTCTCCGTGACTTTTTGCAGGTTCTAATTTTATCTATTTTTCTATAGCTTTTTGCCATAGGGCACGTGCACTCACTAGAGAGTCAGGAAGAAGGAAAGTGAGAAATCACCCCCCGGGGACATGGCCGTGCTGCAATCCCTTCTCCTCCTGGGATTTGGGGCATGTGTATGCGGCCAGCGTGATTTTTCAAGCCGCCAGGTCCAGGACTCAAACCACCATCAGCCCTCTTGGAATCCAAAGTCCTGACCACCATGCCACCAGCTGGCCCCCAGGTTCTAACTTTTTATGTTTGTTTATTCCATAAGTGAGAGAGACAGAGAAGATATAAAGAGGTGAATCACCCACAGCAGGGTCTCGGCGCTGTGTTCCACCCCAGCCTCGCCCTGGATCACGGCTCACACTCTGCTATACTCAGGAGGTCTCTCTGTCTCTTTGTCTCTCTCTCTGGAGAGTGCACGTGCAAAAAAAGCTCTCAAAAAATAAAAAGAAAGACAAAAGGGGACTCCCACATGGCTGACACGATTTGAGTCCTGGGACCTGGCGGCTTGCTTTCTCACTTTCTCTCTCTCTCTGTTCCTCTCCGATCACATTAAAATAAAATAAATAATAATTTTAAAAACTGTTAAATATTAAAAAAAAAAAAAAAAAAAAAAAAAAAAAAGGCACTGCACTTCCCAGGCTGGGACCACAGACGAGGCCAGGTTGACCCCAGTCCAGTCGAAAGGAAAGGAGGGGTGGCAGGCGCCCGTGACTCCAGCAACTCCAGTGCCACCACCAGGAGGATGGTGACCCAGCAAGACCCCATCTTAAATACAAAGAGCAGGACCAGCAGGTGGTGTGGTGGTTAAGGTGCTGGAATCCCACATGGTGAAGCTCAGTTCGAGTCCTGGACCTGGTGGCTTGTTTATTTCACTTGGCCTCTCTCTGTCTCTCTCTGGGGATTGCATGTGCCCTATAGCAAAATTTAAAATAATAATGATAATGATAAATAAAAATAACTAAATAATTCTTTTCTCAAAATTTTAAAACTTTTTATACTACATTTGATCACGTATATCTTTACAGAATATAACATTTCTTTTTCCAGCATGATTACCATGCATATCTGTCAAGACAAGACATTACTATCCACATCAACAGCAGCAAATAGCTTTTTTTTTTGAAATTATTATTTATTTTATTCTTATTTTTTTTTAAACTTTGGATCACTATACATCATTTGGCTTGTAAAGAGAATTTACCCAACATGAAATACTTCTCAGACCAGTTAACTAAATCATTCTTTTTCTTTTTCTTTTCTTTTTTTTTTTGGAGAGGTTTTTGCCATAGGGTGCATGCACTCGCCAGACAGATAGAGAGAGACAGAGAGACAGAAAGCGAGAAATCACCCCCCAGGGGGGATGGCCATGCCACAATCCCTTCTCCCTCATTCTCCTCTCGGGATCTTGGGCACACACACACACGCGCCTGGCGTGAGTTTTAAGCCACCGGGTCCGGGACGAGAACCGCAGTCGACTACATGGGAGTCCAGCGACATAGCCATTACGCTAACTGCTGGTCCCACTAAATCATTCTTTTAAAAAAAAAGAAAATGAAGAAAATTGGGACGGTCGCGTGTGCGTGCATGCCCAAGATCCCAAGAGGAGAAGGGATTGTGGCATGGCCATCCCCCCCGGGGAGTGATTTCTCGCTTTCTGTCTCTCTGTCTCTCTCTGTCTTTCTGGCAAGCACACGCGTCCTATAGCAAAAAAAAAAAAGAAAAAGGAAAAAAAGTAAGAAAGAAACACTTCTGGGGAAAATGCCTTTTCTTTCTGTTTAAGTTTAGATTATCTATGTCCTGAGTGAGAGGTGGGCACCCTCTATAGCAGGGGTCTCCAGGCTTTTTGGCCCCAGGGGCCATCCAGGGAGTAGGGGGCGGGGTAGGGAAGGGTTTCATGCTGATTAAAGTGCATCGCGTCCATTGTGCGCTTTATTTCTATTATTATTACGCTGTGCTATGTAATGAGATCATTATACAGCTCACCGTAATACAGAAAGAGTGGGAGCCCTGGGCTGGTCTTCCTGCCACCACAGTCAAACATGAACAGGAATTACGGGGGTGACGAGCCGACACTGGGGTTTCTGAGCGTTTCCACCACTCTGCTGCCTGCTGATCTGACAGGAGGCGGGCCAGGTGGCGATGCCAGCCACAGGGTGGCCATACTTATGGTGAAGCTCCCCCTCTCTTACCCTCTGCCCAGCGCTCACCTCCTGCTGTGTGTCCCAGTTCCTAACGGGGTTGGGGACCCTGATCTACAAGGTCTTTGCAATGCAGTCCCCCCGCACCCCACATCCCTGCAACCAGCCGGAATTACAGGCACCCCAGCACACATTAGCCCCGGACGCAAACCCAGAGCCTTCCTACGGGGTGTAGGGCACCCAGCGTCGGCAGCAGCTCCAGGGCCTGTGCCGCCATGGCTGGGCCACAAACGCCTTTTCCAGAGTGCTGTAGGGCTGAGCGCAGGGACCGAAGGGAGGAGGCAGGAGACCACAGTGTCCGAGGGGACTCTGAACCAATCAGAGCCCCAGAGGATTTTCTTCCACCCTGGCTGGAACTGCAAAGAGGAAAAACAAACGTATTAATTAGCATTTGTAATTGCTGCCTGAAGTCTAAGAAATTTTTTGGTTAATTACCACTTCTATGGGACTGGGAATGATTTCCTTAAGAAATGAACACATACATTTCCATGACAGAAAATGTGAAAATCCAGAAAATCATGTGGAACAAAATTCCAAAATCATCCATGATCCCAAGAATTAGAAAACTATTGGGGACCAACAGATAGCATAATGGTTATGTTGCTGGATTCCCACATACATAGTCAATCACAGTTTGAGTCCCGGACCCCGAGGCTTAAACTCACGCTGGGTGCATGTGCGTGCGTGCCCAAGATCCCAAGAGGAGAATGGAGGAGAAGGGATTGTGGTGTGGCCATGCACCTGGGGGTTGAATTCTTACTTTCTGTCTCTCTGTCTCTCTCTGTCTCTCTGGCAAGCACATGCGCCCTATAGCAAAAATCTCTCTTAAAAAAATAATAAAATAAACTATTACGGGGACCACCAGGTGGCACTGGTGGTTAAGGTAATGGACTCCCACATCACTTACTGTGGTTCAAGTCCTGGACCTGGCAGCTTGCTCTCTCACTTTCTCTCTCTCTCGTGATTGCACATGCCCTATAGAAAATTTTAAAATAGTAATAAATAAATCATCTTTTAAAAAATAACAACTGTTTAAATTATGGCATATATCCCCCAGATTAAAGGTATTATCATTTATTTTAAGTTTCTTTCATGAAAGAGACAAAGAGTGAGGGAACAAGACAGTACCCATCAGGGTCTTGATGCCACGACCCTCCCCAGACACCAGCCAGCCCCAGGTCAGGGGCACACACAGGCCCAGTGTACTCAGAGAGATCTCTGGATTTGAGTCAGGGAACTTCCCACGTGGGCTAGCCTTAGAGAGCATCACGGTTCACTCCCGCACTCTATCCAGCACCCTCCTTCCATGACTAAACGCCCTATGAACAGCTGAAAAACCAAACAGTGATCACACAGTAAAACAATTTTGTATTTGTGTTTTCACTGTATCGATGTCATATTTTTAAAAAATTATTATTATTATTATTGCTTATTATAAGGCATATGCACTTGCTTGGTGGGGGGAGTGAGAATGCACCCCCTGGGGGAGAAGGTCAATCCCTTCTTCTCCATTCTTCTCTTGGGGTTTTGGGCACCCACAGTCACATGCCCGGTGTGTTTTTCAAGCTGCTGGGTCTAGGACTCTAACCACGCAGACGGCCATGTGGGATCCAGGTGCTTTAAGCTCCATGCCACCAGCTGGCCCTCATGAGCATTTTGGTACATTGAATTTGCAAATTTTTCTACACATTTTTTTGTTTTAGGGTTTTGCCATAGGGTGCATGCAATAGCCGGAAAGAGAGAGAGAGAGAGAGAGAGTGAGAGGGAAAAGTGAGAAATCACTCCAGGGTGATGATCACTCTGCAGTCCCTTCTCCTCCATTCTCCTCCTGGGATTTTGGGCATGCACACACACATGCCTGGCATGATCCTCAAGCTACCAGGTCCAGGGCTTGAACCATGGCCTGCCATATGGGAGACCAGCACCTTAACTGCTATGCCATCTACTGGCCCCCTCTGCAATACTTAAGCCATGCAGCATTTTCTCAATATGCCGTAATTTATTTAACCAGTCTTTTAATATTGGACATCAGATTATTTTCCAGTATTTGTTATTATATATAAAGCTATATTTCAAATTATATTTAAGAAGAGATTTGTACATAAAAACTTGTGTACACCTATGATTTTTGCTTTAAAATAAATTTCTTATGGAAATGTTTCTAATTTAAAAGTTAATTAAATAAATAAATACAAAATGAATTCCTAAAGGAGTAATTAGATCCAAGTATACTAACAGTTTTTGCATCTTTTCATATTTATTTCTCCGAAAGTTTATGCAAAATTCACTCTCATCTACAAAAATCAGGTGCACCTGTTTCAGGTCCTATTACAAGGACTGAATAGAGTATTAAGGGATACTTTCATATTTGGGTTCACAGATTTTGATCTTCTATACCTTGAAATCAGCTACAAATACGACAGTATTTTTTCTGCTCTTCTGTGGTTTCATGAGGGTATTTCACACAGATGTGAAATACCTCCTCCCCTGGGGTGTTTTTGTCCAGCTTTTTCTTTTTTCAGTTATTGATTTATTTGTGAGCGAAAACTATACTATATTCATTATTGAGAAGTCAAACTGTCTGGCAATGCAGTCTCCTCACCCCCCTCAGTCTTCCTTTTGGAAAAAGAAAATAAAATAAAACAGAAATTTGCAGAGAATAATCTACCACCATCTATTCCACATTATTAACAAGTGTTAAGATTTTAACATAGTTGCTTCTGGGACAGAAATAAAATGTTAACAGAATGACTCAAAGCCCTGTGTGCATGGTTCCCCGCTCACACTCTCTTCCTCCTGCCAGAAGTAACGCCAACATGGATTTGACAGAGAACTTTCCAGTGCATGCTTAAAACCTCAATCTTGGGCCCAGCATTTAGCGTAATGGCTATGTCGCTGGATGCCCATGTAGTAGACCGGGGTTCAAGTCCCAGACCTGGTGGCTTAAACTCACGCCAGGCGCATGCGCATGTGCGCTCAAGATCAAGAGAGGAGAATGGAGGAGAAGGGATTGCGGTGTGGCCATCCCCCCTGGGGAGTGATTTCTCGCTTTCTGTCTCTCTGTCTCTCTCTGTCTTTCCGGCGAGTGCACGTGCCCTATAGCTAAAACCTCTCAAAAAAAAAAAAAAAAGAAAAGAAAAAAACCTCAATCTTACATATATTATATATATCATATATAATATGTATATATTTATATGTGTATATTTATATACATCCATAAATAAAATACCATATTGTTTTGTGAGTTTTCTCTTATATATTTTTCCAGATGAATTTTAGGACCATCTTGTCAAAGTCCCTATAGATTCCTTTTTTGGATTTTTATTGGAGATGCATTAAGGGGATATATTACTTTGGGAAGAATCGACATCTTTCTGTTATTAGTTTTTTCCTCTAGGGACACAGTATGTTTTCCATTTACTCCAGTCTGTATTCTCTCTCTTTGTGAAATATTATTTCCTTCTTGGAGGTCCAGTACATTTCTTGCTAAGTTATTTCTAACTTGTGATTTGTGTTGATGTTGAGAACAGCATTTCATTTTTGTATTATAATTTCCAGCTCATTATTACTGAGATTAAAGAAAGCAGTTAATTTTTAAAATACTTATTTTGTAACTGGCCATATTACTAAATCCTTATTATAGCCAATTCTGTAGTTTTTTAGTTGATTCTTTTGTATTTTGTTGGTAGACAATTACCACTATTTCTAATACCAAAGATTTGCAAATAAGGGTGATTCCATCTGCTTCCTCTGACAACTACCCTCTGTGTCTTTCTATCTCAGTGAATTAGCTAGGACTTTCAGAACGACACTAAATTTTTTTCTTTTTTTTTTTCCCTTTGGAGAGGTTTTTGCTATAGGGTGCGTGCACTCGTCAGACAGAGAGAGAGAGACAGAGAGACAGAAAAGGAGAAATCACCCCCCCAGGGGGGATGGCCATGCCACAATCCCTTCTCCTCCATTCTCCTCTGGGGATCTTGGGCACACACGCACACGCGCCCGGCGTGAGTTTTAAGCCACTGGGTCCGGGACGTGAACCGCGGTTGACTACATGGGAGTCCAGTGACATAGCCATTATACTAACTGCTGATCCCAACACTAAATTTTAATAGCGACAAAATGTAGCCTCACTTCCTCCTGATCTTAGGAGAAGCACCTGCAACTTTTATAGTTTATAACATGGTGACTATTGTTTTAGACAATCTTTATTGTGTGTGTGTATTTTTAAGAATGATAAAGGGTTTTTTTCCTCCAATCTGTATATTTGCAAAGACAGAGTATTTTTTTTTTAAATTGGAACCCACTACATTTTTCCTAGTATTTTGCAAAATTTAACTTTCTGTTTTGGATCACTCTCTTTGGTGATTCATAGTAGAAAAGGCATTAAACTGGTCCTCATTCTCTGAAATTAGCTACTGGTTTTATTTCGATCAAGTCTCCTCACTTCTCTGGGCTTCAATTTCCTCACTGTGAAATGAGGAATAAGTTCATTCCTAAGAATGTATTCAGCTTGTTAAGAATTCAAGCCCTATTCTAACGAAAACATTTTTTTTTAATTTGCTATACCGCATATGTCCTCACCAGAAAGAGAGAAAGAGAGAGAGAGAGAGAGCACCCCCAGGGCAGGTGACCACACTGCAATCCCTTCTCTGTTTTCCTTTTGGAGTTTTGGGCGTGCCTGTACATGCACCCAGAGTATTTCTGTAGTTGCCGGGTCCGGGTCTCGAACTGTGCAGTTGGCCAGGTAGGATCCAGCTGCCTTGACCACCACACCACCTGACTGGTCATGAAAATTTAAAATTTTTTCAGTCAGACAATTTTACAAAATCAGCCACACCTCACAAGGGAAGGACAGGATTGGAGAAGATGAAAGGTTTAGGTCAACTCCGTAGAAAAATGAACTGAAGACAGATGAAGAGAAGCAGACTATGAAAGCCGCATGACATCCATCGCTGAAGTGTTGAAAATAACAACTCCTGCCAACTGAGTGTTCGTGATATCCCAGGAGCACAGTATGCCCGATGAGGTGACCTGCTGATTACTTATAAGAGCACTATAAAGTAGGTGAAATCAATTTCCCATCTTAACATGAGGAAACGGAGGTGTGGTGGGGTGAGAGCTCTGCAGAGGAACCTTCTCAGAGTCTACCCTGGCTTCTTCCTGGTGTGCCGGCCTTCCTGGGCGACACCAGCTAGAACACAGAGGTCCAGGTGTCCCGACTTCCATGGAGATAGGACTCCAGGCCTGCTGTGGCTTGCATCAATCAGCTGCATTGGCCAGAGACACAATTTTGACAGGACTAGGCAGGGAGAGACACTGCGTGCAAGGCTGTTTTGCAGGGCACTGGAGCATGTGCAGCCCTCGAGCCCGCAGTTCCAGCAGGGGCCTTCTGATCCTTGGCTCACAGTCGAGGCAGGGACTCCTGGCCCCGGTGGCTGGGACAGCAGCTCCTCGAATCCTGAGACTGAGGCAGAGAAGGCTGGCCTCTCCACAGGCCAGTTCTCCGGATCCTTTCTGGGGGCCGTTCCCAGAGAGCCCGCGGCGGCCTCTTCCTCAGCCCTCCCAATGATGTTGTAAGTATCTAGTTCCCCTACTAAATCCCTTTCTGCCCAAACCAACTAAAGTGGTTTCCGTTAGCTGCACTTGAACTCAGGTAACTACACGAAGTGCTGTCTTCCTTTTCCCATAAGCCCCTTCAGCTACACAGAAGACACATCGTGTAATGGGCCAGGCATTGGGTTTGGATCAGATGACCCGGGTTCTAGTCCCGCCCCAGTTACTTGTCTTTTTAAATTACCAAAGGGCATGTGTGTTTGCCAGGGAGAGACAGAGACAGGGAGAGGAGAAAGTACCCTCTCCATGGAGAATGGTCTTGCCACAATCCCTTCTCCTCCCGTTCTCTGTTGGGATTTTGAGCACACATGCACACACACACACACACACACACACACACACAGCATGTTTTTCAAGGCTTGAGGGCTGGGATTCAAACACGGGTCGGCCATGTGGGATTCGGCTCCTTTAACCACTACTTTACAGGGCTTGCCCCACCCTTGCTTTTTGACAGCTGTGTAACTTTGAGCAAATGCATGTCTCATTGTTTGGGTTTTGATCTTTGGCATGAGGGAATATAGTGTCTCTTCTGGCCCTAGCATCCTATGGTTATTCCTGACCCATAAGAGAACTAGGCATGATACAGATCACCTGCCCAGCAGTTCACAATAAGCCAATTAAAGACCTAAAATGGAACCAGCAAGTAGCACGGTGGTTAAGGCACTGGACCACTCCCACATGGCTGATCACAGTTCAAGTCCCAGATCTGCTGGTTTGCTTTCTTACTTTCTCTCTCTCTGGTCAAATTAAAATAAACAAATGAATGAATAAATAAAATTAAATTTAAAAATGATTAAAAAAAAAGAAAAAAGACCTGAACTTAGCCAGGCTGCTTCCCAAGTCAGCCCTTCTTGGTCCAGCACGTTTGGCGGATTGCTCTGTGGTGTACGTCGAACCCAGACCCCTCCCCACACAGGGACCTGAACCCCTGGGGTGTCACACTGCAGGGCGGGGTGTCATGCCAGCAGGACTTGGCATGTTAGGAAGCTGCTGACCAGCAAGCTGAGGGTCACAGTGCCTGTGGCTACAACAGATCAAGCCAAGCAAGAGGTCAGGAAACTGGAAAATCAGGACAAGACCTCGGAGACTCCTGGGGGCAGAGGTCAGTCACAAATCAGGGATAGAACCCAGGGAGCTGAGCCCGAGGCCAAGGAGTGCACTGTTCATAAAGCTCTGGTCCAAGCAAAGAGGCCGGACGAGGACAGCCAGTCAGGCCTTGCCAGTGAGGACAAAGAATTCTGAGCACAGGTTACCTGCTAAGACGAGGGTCCACACCGCGGCCACCGCCTGCTCAGATTCAACTCGCTCCGCTCCCAGGGTGTAGGCCGTTGCGGTGTGGCTGGAAACTCAGACATAGTTCTCCCAAATTGACTTGCGCAGTTAAGACCTCAGGGTCACCACACAGAGCAAACAGATGTCTCCGGCCCCAGGGGAGCGGGAAGTGTTTTCAGAAAGAAGCAACTTGGCTGCGTTTACGAGCACGGGTCTGGCCAGCTGAGGACAAGATGTCGAGGTGGAGCTGAATTCTGGCAGGCTGTCTAGGGCGGCGGGAGGGCAGGGAGGTGGCGGGATGGGCTGACGCTCTGGTCACAGGAAGATGAGCTTCTAGCCTCCACCATCCTTCCAGGAGAACGAAGGTGCGTTTTAACATTCACAGTGCCTTGACCCAGCCCAGTGGGGTGTGCGGGGCGGGGGGTGCAGCCGAGCGACGCCACGGCCATATGGAAAAGCTCCAAGTTCATATTCCACATCTACCGGAACACCCTGGACGTGCCGATGATCCTGGCTGGCTGCAGGACTCGGGGGAGGGTGGCAACAGCAGGATTCTGTCAAAGGTGCTGCCTCTACCCTCTCAGAAAATGAATGAGTAAACTTCAGACAGAAAGAAAAGTTTTAAAATATTGGGGCTAGCAGGAGGCATGGTGGTTAAGGCACTCTACTCCCACATGGTAGACCGCAGTTCAAGCCTCAGACCCAGCGGCTTTCTCGCTCACCTTCCATCTCTCTCTCTCTGGTAAAATTTTAAAATAATAATAATAAATAAAATGAAGTTAATAATTCTTTAAAAAAGTTTTTTCAATATTATAGTGTCTTCGTAGTCTGTTATCTTCACATTTACACTTCTCCCTCATCATCTGCTGACCATCTAAAGGCTGCCCTTTCTGAATCTGTGTTCAGATAGGGTCTTTTCTGTAAAGGAAGCCGGTAAACTCATAAGGCACAAATAATGAAAATGAAATAATTTGTTTCCCTTTCTGTAGGTTGTTGCCTTTTTCATCACACTTACAATGAGGGATTTAGAACTCCAGGAAACACCGTGGAACTGGAGCGAGGTTAACGGAATCTCACCCTGAGGGATGTACGGTCGGTCCTCCTTACTTGCAATTCTTTTTTTGGGAATTCACTGACTACCATATTGGTAACCTCAAGAGGAATTCTTGGCAAGGATTTCGAGGTTGCCCTCTTGCTTCAGCTCTCACACTGTACACGAGGCCTGGCCACGGTCTGTGTAGTGTTCTTCTGTCCGCTTTTTGTCATTGTGCTGTTTAAATAGCCCCCGAGAGTAGGGCTGCTGTACGTCCGGTGTCCCCGAGAGCGAGACAGGTGTGATGTCAGGAGGAGACGCAGGGTACTGCTGTTATAAGCCTCGCCCGAGTGTGAGTCACCGCGCTGCCGGCCTGAGTTCAGCGAAAATGAAATCTGCCAAGTCCATTGAATAAGGTGTCTATAAACAAAAAAGCACAGAAAGACAACACAATGCACTGATCTGTGGATAAAATGCTGTGACCCGAGGCTGGTAGAAACCTGGTAACCCCCAACGTCCCCAGGAGTGACCGTTAGTCCCTTTGACTTCAATGTTTACAGCAACCTTATGAAACAGCATTATCTGAATAATGCAGGATCAGCAGATGGCATAATGGTTCATTGCTGGACTCCCACATGGCTGACTGACTCCCACATGGTTCGAGTCCTGGACCTGAAGGCTTGAAACACATTGGGCGCGTGTGCGTGTGTGCTCAAGATCCCAAGAGGAAAATGGAGAAGGAGAGATTGAGGCATGGCCAACCCCCTGGGGGTGATTTCACACACACACACAAAGATCTGAACGGAACAGACTACACTTGGCCTGACTCCTACTCACTTCACACTGTTCTTAGAAAATGCTAGAGGGGCCTCTGGCATTTATTGGTGCAAAGAATTGCAAGGAAAAAAAAATGGAAACATTTTCAATATCTTTACTTCTTTTTTAAATGTTTAAGATATTTGATGTTTGTTTACTTCTTCTGAGACAGAGAGACAGTCTCTCCAGGCAGGGTCTTTCTGCCAAGATCTATGCCCACGAAGCTCAGCTGACCGGATCACAGGGCACACGTGCGCCCAGGGTGCTCACGGAGCTCGGGATGCGAACCCAGGGCCTCTCCCATGGGGGCCCACTGGCGTTCCGGCCACTGCCTGGCCATGCTCTTTACTTCTTTATCTTTTTGTAGGCACGGTCCCAGATTCTCACTGACAAGCCACGAATGTGACGACCCATTCAGGACTGGATGTGCTGTTCCAGAGACCAAGATAAAAAGCGGCTCTGTGGTGATTCTGCCGGAGCTGTTTTCACTGCCCCCTGAACAGATCTCTGATGTGAATGCGAAACTCCTGAGAGACTCCGAAGGAACAGTTTCACTGGAACGTTCTCCATCCGTACGTACTTACACATACCTTCCATTTCGTTGAATCCTAAGCAGGAAGCTCAATCCAGAGCAAAGACGGGGGAACAGAGGTGGACAAAGGGGGTCCTTGCTCCCACTGTCGCGGGTCATGGAGGGCTTGGTTTCATCCCCTGCAGGGAAGCCCTTCTTTGGCAGTTGGTGGGGACTGTTTCTGTTCATTGCAAGAACATTCTGACTGGAGCTGCCCGAGAACGCTCTGGCAAGAGTAAATTGGAGGGTACAGGAGACGCTGCTCAGATTGATGCCCGACAGACTTCTGCTTTTTGTGGATTTTAAATAATAATTTTTAATTCTATTCATTATTATGATTATTATTTTCAATATGGCCAGAGGCAGGGAGAGAGGGAAAATAACAAAGCAAGCCTCCACGTCCTGAACTGTGGTCGACCATATGGGAGTCCAGTGCCCCAACCTCCACACCACCTGCCTGCCCTAGGCAGATGTTCTTTTTTATTTTTTTTTCATGATTTTATTTAACTTTACTTATTTATTTATTTACTTATTTTAATTTGACCAGAGAGGGACAGAACAAGAGAGAGGGAGAGAGAGAGGGAAAGCGAGGAAGCAAGCCGCCAGGTTTGAGACTTGAACTGTAGTCAGCCATGTGAGAGTCTGGTGCCCTTAACCACCACGCCACCTGCCACCCCCCTCCTTTTTTTAACAGAGATTTTTGCTATAGGGCGTGTGCACTCACGGGAGAGACAGAGAGAGAGAAATCTCCTGCCAAGGGGGATGGCTACCAACCCTTCTCCTCCATTCTCCTCTCAGGATTTTGGGCACGCACGCACATGCACCCAGCATGAGTTTCAAGCCACCAGGTCCGGGACTCGGACCACAGTCGACCATGTGAGTCCAGCACTTTAACCACTTTGCCACCTGCTGGCCCCCAGCAGACATTGTTAAGCCACCTTGGTGCAGCCTCTGCCGCAAACCACGTGTTTTGGTTGTTGTTTTGTTTTTAAGTTTTCTATAGAGCACCTGTGCTGTCAGAGAGAGGAGGAAAGTGAGAAACACCCCAGGGGGATGGTCACGCTGCAATCCCGGCTCATCCATTCTCCCCTGGGGATTTCGGCCATGGATACACACATGCCCGGCACCATTTTCCAGCCACCACCAGGTCTAGGACTCAAACCATGTGGACTCCAGCTGCCCTAACCTCCAGGCCCCTTGCTGTCCCCTCCACTGTGTTGCCTTTTAAGCAGTGATACCAGATGGGTCACTTCTCAAAACTGTTTAAGTATGTCCTGAGGATCTGCGGAGTCCCTGAATTAGCCAAAAGTTCTGCTTTCCTATAAAGCCAACTCCATGTCAGGATGATATGGAGTTCGCTTTTCTGAATGTCTTTTCATTTCAGTTGTGCTGAACGTCTCTTCTTTGCATTTCAATCGTGGTATAAAGAGGAGGCTTCCCTCTCTGTCCTTCATGGCTCTCCGGCTCTGAAATGCCACACATTCTGAACGCCATGTCCCAGACACACATTTCTCACAGAGCCAGCCTGAAGGCTTCTTGGGGAGGCCTGCCCCTGAGCCCGGGGCCTCCCAGCTCGGCCTCCCTCGGGGCCTTCCAGATACCGCAGCAGCCCTGAGCAGGGCCACAGAGTCTTCTGTGGCCAGGCCCAGGGAGGAATTTGTAGCTGGGGACTGAGGTCACAGGCCTTCCGGTTTTCTACTTAGTGACACGCTTTCTCACACAGGGGTCAAGAGTTAGGGCCTCCCAAATGCATCCTTTGAGATGAGCCACTAGAAATGTTTTCTTAATAAGAGCTCTTTTCTTTTCCCCCGAGGCTCTGAGAGTTTGAACCTCAGACCTTTCAATCCCTCGACAGTCACTACACACCACAAATCTGCCCCACGCCGAAAGGACATGCAAGTGACCAGCAGGCCCGTCTGTCCTCAGCCCGCACTTGGGCAGCCTGCCTGTGCTGGTGAGGAAAGAAGGGGGATGCTTCGTCTGCCACCAGGGAACCGGGCGTGCCAGCTCTCTCTGCGTCTGCAGCAGGCCTTTCCCAGCCCTGCCTGGCCTCACGTGGTGCGTCGCCGCCTGTGTGTGGTGACGGCTTGTGTGACAGATCTGCTAAGAAGCCATCTGAGGAGTCTCATCTGGCCTCCGGCCGCCAGGCAGAAAACCCAGCTGCGGCTGCACCGGGAAACGGGAGAGCGTGTGCCGCTCTAAAGTGACGGTGGGCACCACGCAGCCACACTCGTACTTGACCCCAGAGCCAGCGGGTGTAGACCAATTCCACATTGATCACAGTCAGTTTTCTTTTTTCTTCTTTTTTTTTTAATGAGTTGGTTTTGCAAACATGTTCAGTAAGTGTTAAATGTGCGTGTGGGGGGCCATTAGGGACGGGAAGACAGCTGGATCCCCTGTGGCTGGTTGCGTGGTTCAAGTCCCAGCCCACTGGGTGCGTGTGCGTGCATACCCAAAATCCTGAGAGGAGAACAGAGAAGGGATCGCAGCATGACTATCCCTTATGGGCTTGATTTCTCACTTTCCCTCTCTCTGTCTCTTTCCGTCTGTCTCTGGCGAGCATACTCACCGTCTGGCAAAAATCTAAAAAGAAAACAAAAGTGCAAGTGTTGGGATTTTCTTTATTTTATTCTATTTTTTTTATTTCTTTTTTTGGAGAGGTTTTTTTTGCTATAGGGCACGTGCACTCGCCAGACAGACAGAGAGAGACAGAGAGACAGAAAGCGAGAAATCACCCCCCAGGGGATGGCCACGCCACAATCCCTTCTCCTCCATTCTCCTCTCGGGATCTTGGGCACACATGCACACGCGCCCGGCGTGAGTTTTAAGCCACCGGGTCCGGGACACAAACCGCGGTCGATTACGTGGGAGTCCAGTGACATAGCCATTACGCTAACTGCTGGTTCCCAAGGGATTTTCTTTATTTTGAAAACGGCCAAAGCGCCCCACAAATAGCGCCTCCTTCACTTCGTAATGAGGTGCAGTGAGCAGGTGCTCCGCTAAGCAGGTGAGGGCGAGGCCTGGCTCCAGGGCGCAGGCCCCTCTGCAGGGTCTCCTGACTACCGCTGGACACGGAGGGATGATGAGGGTGGGCGTGACAAAGCGGGGCGAGATCCTCAGGGGCCCAAGCAGTGTGGCTGGGTCTGAACCCAAGGAGGGCCTTCTCCCCACACTTCAGCCTGCACCCCAGCCTGCCCCCCACCTCCGTTCATGTACTCCCCAGCACCGGCTGAAGAAGCCTCTGACCCTGGGGCCTGGACATGGCTGGGGGTCCACAGGTACGGGGAGGGGGGGTCCACAGGCGCTGCTAGTAGAGAGAACAGAGTGGCAGTGAGTGCGGTGGGTCCACACCCCAGGAAGAACCCGTTCTCGCCCACGTCCTGCCCAGGTTTCTGCCTCCTGAAATTCTCTCTTCACAGCTTCTGTCTTTTGACTTCAACTTAGGATTTGTCTTCTTGCAAAATGCAAATGTCCCCAGGGTGGGATGGCACTTTTAAAATTGTGACTACGGAGACCTTATTACCCAACGACGGAGTCAGTATGTTTTACAAAACACTGTTCCTCTCTTTTGGGATTCACTAGATTTCTAGAAACGTTTTCTATCATTAAAGCAAGCCGAACATGTTGTTGGAAAGGTTTAAACAAGACAAGGAAAGGAACTCTGCCTACCCCCACGTCGTCCCCACGCAGCTACCTGAAGAAGTATGACCAGGGCTTACACGTGGCTGTCCTGTGTGCGTGCATGCATGTGCACACACGTGTGCATGTGTTGGTTCTAAGAAAAATGGCATTCCACTTTACCACTGCTGTGGCATTTGATTTTTTTCACTCATTGTATCGGAAACGTCTTTCCAGGAATAACTTTTCAGTCTATGAACGTTACATGGAAAAATGAAGTGGGGGAAGACATAGCACTCTGAAAGAGAAACGCTGGAGAAGTTGATTTACATCATTTATCTTTTTAAAGTTTTTTTCATTTTTTGAGGACATGTGCACTCATTCGAGACAGAGAGAAAGTGAGAAAGCACCCCAAGGGGGATGGCCACACCACAATCTCTTCTCCTTCACTCTCCTCTTGAGATTTTGGACACGCATGCACACATGCCCTGTGTGATTTCCCAGGCCACCAAGTCCAGGACTCAAATTGTGCAGTTGGCCTTGTGGGATTCAGCCACCTTGACCATCACACCACTGGCTGGCCCAAAAGAAATTCAGTCAACTTGGCACACTCAAGCCACTGGGGCAGGGATTCCAACCCTGGCCAACCACGTGGCCTCTGGCCCCAGTGCACAGGGCTGGCCCCCACGTGTTTCATTTCACTTACAGCCGATGTTAAGATTACTTATAAATGGGGGTCAGCCAGTGGTGAGACTATGGCAGCCAGATCCCACATGGCTGACTGTGCTTGTCAAGGCCCAGATCTGGCAGCCTGAAAAACACACAAGGTGTTAGCACCCCAAGTCCCTAGAGGAGAATGGAAGAGAAAGAACTGTGGCGTGGCCATCTCTCCTGGGAGGTGATTTCCCACTTTCCCATCTCTGTCTCTTTCTGGCCAGTGGACCCTCCCCATCCATTTTTAAAATGAAAGATGATGTGTACGTCTCAGTAATGATAATGAGTATGCGAGAGGACGTGCGTAGGTTACATGCAAGTACAACACCATTTCATGTGAGAGACTTGAGCAGGGACCAGCAGTTAGTGTGATGGCTATGTTGCTGGACTCCCACACAGTTGACCGTGGTTCAAGCCCTGAACCTGGTGGCTTCAAACTCACAGCGGAGGGGTGTGCATGCATGCCCAAACTTCTAAGAGAAGAGAGGAAAAGGGACTGCGGCTTGGCCAATCCCCTAGGGAGGGGGGTGATTTCTCACTTTTTGTCTCTCTTTCTCTATCTCTCTGGTGAGCTCACATGCCCCTCTAAAAAAAAAGAGAGAGAGAGACTTGAGCATTGTGGGGTTTCTGGAAGGGAACCCTGCGGGTGCCGAGAAATGGCTGTCCACTGGAAAGACCACTCTTACCTGTTTTTGTTCTGGGCCTTTGAAACAGAATAAATTTACAGGGAGTCAGGGGTTTCCTAGGTCAGTGCTGTCCATAGCACTTCCTGTGAGGAGGAAGAGGGTCCCTTCCTGCCTGTCCATCAGTCACCACCTACAGTCATCCAGCCCCTGAAATGTAACCAGGGTGACCGAGGAGCCGAGCGTTTAAGTTATGTCACTTTAGTTCATTTAGACGCTAGAAGACCTACAGATGTATTAGACAGTGCATTTCTAGAAAATCCAGGGTGAATCGATGCTCTAGTCTTAACGGAGTTATAGAAAGACATTTTGAATCCGGACTTCCTGAATTGAAGCCCGATTGTCTCCACTTGTCAGCTGTGTGTTTTCGGACAATTCATTCGACCTCTCTAAGCCTCGGTGTGCTCAGCTATAAAGTGAGGCTGAGAACTGAAATATCTTATTGGATTGCTATAGAAGTGAGTTAATGCTTGTAAAGCAATTGAACGATGCAATTAGTACTCAGTAAATATTAAATACGGAATTATTCCTAAGAACAGGAATGGGGGTGGGGGGTAGCTTGAAATGGGGAGGGGAAGAGGGTGGAGGGAGGAGCTGTGAGTGAAGGTGCTCTCCTCCCCCAGGAAGACGGCCTGGAGTGCTAGCTCACCAGGCAGCCTCCCCACAAGGCTTAGCCCTCAGCGCAGCCTGGAAGGAACTCCTGCAGGCCTGTACTGAATTCCTCTTTCCCCCAGCGGGTGCACCCCCTGCAGAGCTGCTTACACCCCCAGGTCAGGCAGGACAAACCCCCTGCTGGGGGTCCTGGCTTCAGCCTCCAAGGCCAGGTGGCTGCAGGCCCCCCAGGGGCTCCTCACAGAGGAACTGTGCCCCCCAGGCCAGCCACAAACAGCTGGTGCAGTGTTCCCAGCCCCCAGGGAAGGCTAATTCCAGTCAAGGGCGAGAAAAAGAATGGGACTTTGTCACAGAAGCGGGTCCTTCTCCCCCGAAAGCAGTCTGTAGAGTGGGATAAATCAACGAAGCAAAGCCGCTATTTTTCTCTGGGCTGTTTCAGAGGAGATTTTAGATTCACTCAGGCTGTCAGCCCTTCCCCTACACATACACACACACACACACACACACACACTCTCACACATTCACACACTCACTCTCACACCATTCACACACCCACACACGCGCACTCACACACATACTCACATGCACGCACACACTCGCATACACACGTACACACTCACTCACTCATACACACACCCACTCGCTCACACACTCACACACACATTCACACACTCACACGTGTGCACGCACACACACTCACACATATGTCCAGGGGATTTGGAATATGTGTTTCTGGCTGGCACTGCCTCCTGGAACACCACTCTGACCGGCCACCTCGTCCCTCTAAGCCCTGCCCACTGAGGGACTCATAAATGAACAAATAAATAAACTAGTGGTAGTGGCCCAAGTCCCTGAGAACACAGATGGTAACATACATGTTCTCTGAACATGACGCTTCTCCTGCGGCGTGAGCAGGATTTAGTTTTGTTACCAGGAGCATATACTTGCCAGAGAGAGAAATTAACCCCCACACCACAGTCCTCCGCTCTCCCTGCTCCGATTTCGAGGCTCACACACACGTACACCCGGTGAGCCCTCCGAGCTGCCAGCCGAGCTGCATCGTCAGGCATGGGGGCCCTCACCTTCAGTACCACACCACTGCCGGCCCCATTTTGAACAGGATATAGCAGTAAATCAGGGACATTCCATGTGTCTTGGGTCAGAAGGACTGAAAGAATGCCAAGAGGGGGCCGGTAGGTGCTGGGGCAGGAAAACTTGACTCCCGGAACCACACGAGAAGGTTCAGGTTCATGTCCGGAGACCTCTTTGAATATGCCAGGCATGCACGTGCCCAGAATTCAAGGATGGGTGAGGCTGGGGACAGATCACGGACAGTAAGACTCTGTCTCTGCCTCTCTGTCTCTCTGGTCTTTCTCACTTGTGGAAGAAAGAAATGAACTTAAGAAAAAGGGGAGGGACCAGCAGTTAGCGTAATGGTTATGTCGCTGGACTCCCATGTAGTCTACCGTGGCTCGAGTCCCAGACCCAGTGGCTTAAACTCACACCGGGTGCATGTGTGTGCGTGCCCAAGATCCCAAGAGGAGAATGGAGGAGAAGGGATTGCGGCGTGGCCATCCCCCGGGGGAGTGATTTCTCGCTTTCTGTCTCTCTGTTTCTCTCTGTCTCTCTGGAGAGTGCACGCGCCCTGTAGCAAAAACCTCTCCAGAAAAGAAAGAAAGAAGAAGGAGAGAAAGAAAGAATTAAAGGAAGGAAGGAAGAAGGGAAGGAAGGAAGAAAGGAAGGAAGGAAGAAAGGAAGGAAGGAAGAAAGGAAGGGAGGGAGGGAGGGAAGGGAAGGGAAGGGAAGGGAAGGGAAGGGAAGGGAAGGGAAGGGAAGGAAGGAAGGAAGAGAAAGAGAGAAAGAAAGAAGAAGGGGAAAGCCAAGAACTGTCACCTTGTCTCAGGAAAAGGAGCCAACTCCAGACGGGCCCCCAGGATGCCTGAGTTCAAGTCCAGCACTGTCCGGGAGCATGAGCCTGTGCTTCCATTCTGGTAACATGTGGGGGTCACAGGTGACACCCCAGAACCCTCAAGCACACATCATTTTCCACCCTGGACTCTCCAGAGTGAGACAATCCCCCCTCCACCTGGCCACAGTGTTCCAGCCGGGAGGCCGCCCGGCAGCCCTTTCCAAGACTCGCAGGGCATCGCTGCTCTCGTGGCAGCCCTCAAACGGCCAGTTACCCCCGTAGCACAGCAGAAAGGCCCACCGCGGTCGTCTCCTAAGGGAGTCAGGCCCATCCCTGCAGGCCCTCCGCACTTCCGATCACCTCGGTCGCTTTTGAGCGGGGATTTCCATTCACAATCCCCATTCAGGGGCTTCTGGGAAGTCTTCAGTCCGGGTGCAGTGAAGCAGGCGGCCTCTTTTCCCACCCAAGGTCCCAAAGGGAAATGACATTCACCAAGAATTTGGACCAAGTTTTTTAGAAGAAGAAACAGTGTGAAAATTGTGGAGATCCTTGTTACTTAGAGCATTTGAGAAGAAAGCTGCAGGAAGTGGTAGATTCAGGACATAAAGGACATCGTTTGCTGCCTTATTATCTCATTTTTCAGTGGAGCTGACAGGACAGCTGCCTGTTATTACAGGGCACGCCAGGAAATGTGGGGCTGCCAAACAGAAATGAGCGAGTGAGGGATTAGCAGCCCCGTTCATGCCACGCAAATAGAATCCTTGCACCTGGTAGTCACGCAGTTCGATTTATCATCTTCGTAGGGTATGTTACTTAAATCCCATTTACAAAGAAACAAAAACAACCCAAAAAGGCGCCGTAATGTCATTGTAATTATGATAAGCATTAGGAACCATTTTGCAGTTTTTAGTCTAGATTAAATTAATTGGCGGTGGTTTTCCTGTAATCGCGCTAATCTTTTGTTTGGTTTCTATAATGTTGTAAATGTACTATTCTCTGTTGCAAATCTAAAGTGTGCTTAGAAATGAAAGATCGATAACAGTTTAATCCTCCAGAAGGCTGCTATCATTAACGATGTTGTGTAACAATAGAGATCTCTTTGCAAGGTGGCAGATCACCTACCGAAATGACATTTGCAAGAAAGTAAATAATTTCCTTCTCAGCTTCATTTTTGAATGAAAGAGGATCGGGGGAGGGGAAGGCAGCTCCTTGGGCCCCCATCAGCGCTCTAAACTCAAAGACAGAGACTGCAGAGGGGTAGCAGGAGGCCCTACAAGGCTTCCTTGTTCCCACCAAAAGTGAATTCACCTCCCTCACGCCAAGCCCCAGGGAAGAATCTCACAAGAGGAAAATCTTCGATTCTGAAAAAGCTACCCTTCAGTATCACTGAGCATGTATTTTTTTTTTTTTTTTTGAGAGGTTTTTGCTATAGGGCGTGTGTGCTCGCCAGACAGACAGAGACAGAGAGACAGAAAGCGAGAAATCACCCCCCAGGGGGGATGGCCATGCTGCAATCCCTTCTCCTCCATTCTCCTCTCAGGATCTTGGACACGCATGCACATGCACCCTGTGTGAGTTTAAGCCACCTGGTCTGGGACGCAAACCACGGTCGACTACATGGGAATCCAGCGACATAGCCATTACACTAACTGCTGGTCCCGAACATGTATTTTTTTAAGATGAATCTTTGAATTAATAAAAAAGCAAACTCTTCCTGGAACCTATTGCTTAAAGCATCATAGCAGAAACTTGAAATTGTTAACTCTTCTTTCCTCTTTTGGCTTCTGTTATGGAAGCTGAAATCCTAACTTTACAATGTGGTGGTATTAGAGGGGGCAGGAATTGTGGGAGGTAACTGGGTCATGAAAATGGAGCCTTCACCCTTAGAAGATGAGATTTGTTCCTGCCCTCTCTCTCTGTCTTCTTCAACACTGTGAGGATACGACACATAGCCACCTGCCCCCAGGATGTAGTCCCTCACCAGACACCTGATTTGTGAATGCCTTGAGTTTGGACTTCCCAGCCTCCAGAACTGTGAGAAACAAATGTCGGCTGTGTAACCCACCCAGTCTACACTAGTATGTTATGGCAGCCCGAACTGAGCATCTTCTAAGGCCTCTCTGTGCGAACCCTAAATATAAAAAAAGATGCGACCAAGCCAACAGGTGGCATGCTGATTAAGGGGCTGGACTCCCATGTGGTTGACTGCAGTTTGGGCCCTGAATCAGGACGTTTGAAAATCATACCAGGTGCATATGTGTGCATGCCTAAAACCCTGAGAGGAGAAGAGAAGGGACTGCAGCATGGCCATCCACCCCAGGGGGTGATTTCAGACTTTCCCTCTCTCAGCCTCTCTCTGGTGAGTGCACACATCCCATGGCAAAAACCTAAAGGAAAAAGAAAAAGAAAAAAAGGAAAAAAAAAAAAAAAAAAAAAAAAAAAAAACAAGAAATGAGGCCAAGTTCAAGCAGCTCCTCATGTTCTAAGAGCACCTGATCTACTTGGAGGCCTCAAGAATGTTAGGTTTTCAGGGTGAGTATTACTTCTCCAAGTGGGCAGGAATCCAGGACATTCTGGACAGACAGAACCACAAAAAAAAGACACACGAAAGGCATGAAATGGGAACTGGAAAAAAACAGTGTGATCACAGACGAGGGGAGGGTAGGGAGGCTGGAGGAGACCAGGGCCTGACAGCATGCTCCTTTAAGGGGTATGACCTTGATGGAAACATGTAAGCAGAAGGGTAATACGGCATCCGTGATGCTTGTGAGATTTACCTACAGGGTGGGGGACGATGGAGCTGAAGGAGAAGGAGCCCATGAGGGGAAGAGTTAGGGGATTCATGGGGTAGTTCAAGTAGCAGCTGCTCAGGCTGCATTGCCGGGAGACTGGAGAAGATGCAGTCCCTGAGATCTCTAAGACACAGCTTTGACAGATGTCAACAGGGTAAAGGGTGGGGGAGCTAGGTTTCCTGGTGGTGCCATCAATAAAGATGATAAAGAGAATTCAGTAGAAAAATGGGCTTGGGGATTGAGAAGAGTAGATTTGTTCCACCTGGGCATGCCAAGGCTGAGGCGCTGTGGGCTCCCTGGGTGGAGTTGTGGGGTCTGGAGAGTGTGTGAGATTCATGCAGTGGGAGCCCGGGATGCAGAGGGAGTTCAGGAAGTAATGGCCACTAGAGTGCATTTCTATTTATCTGATCCAGTAAACCACTAAGGACCGTGCGTAGTGAGACTACAGGCAGGCTGAAACCAGGGCCAGAGGTGAGCACTCTTCGAACAACATAGCTTAGAAAGAGGAGCCAGCAAAGGAGAACAGTGGTACAGAAACCAGAGGAGAATAGAGTTGGCAGGAAAAAGGACTAGAACAGCCATGTCACCTGCCTGACAAGCCTAGTGTTCATGAGGTTGACGACGAGGTCTTGGATCATTCTGGCAAGATTAGAAGTGCCCAGTTGGACTGGGATGGGGAGGAGATAGAGGAGACTGCGAAGCTATTACAGAGGCCATTTCCGCCTTTATTCATGATAAAGCAGTGTGCGTGCAGATAGGAGAGAGAGCGAGAGGAAGCACCGTCCACAGACTCTGGTCAAGCCACAGTCCTCTTCCTCCAGGCCTCTAGCCCAGGGGTCTTCAACCTCTGGGTCATGGGCCCTACTGGCCCGCAGCCTGCTGGGAACCAGGCTGCACAGCAGGATGTGAGCGGTGGGTGAGCGAGTGAAGCATCATCCGGATTTACAGTCACTCCCCGTTGCTCGCATTACCACCTCGCTCTGCCTCCTTTCAGATCAGCGATACCGTTAGATGCTCACAGGAGCGTGAACCCTTATTGTGAACTGCACAGAGAGATCAAGGCTATGCGCTCTCATAAACCATCCCCGCCCTCCACTCCCATCCATGGAAAAATGAACTTCTGTGAAGCTCGTCCCCAGTGCCAAAAAGGTTGGGGACTGCTGCTCTAGCCCATCGGGTCCTGGGCACTCTTGTACACCTGGAATGTTTCAGGGCAGGGCTGGGGATTTGAACCGTGGTTACCATGTGACTTACTATACTGCAGTTTGGCAAGCCACCCCTGTGTCACCACAGCTGGGCCTGGCTTCTCCCTTTCTTTAGTTTATTCATTTATTTCTTCTAAGAGAGAGAGAGAGAGGAATCCCCAACAGGCTCTCTATGCCACAATCCACCCTGTCTCAGCTGGCCTGGATCACAAGCATGCATGCACCTGCCCTGCTCAGGGAGGTCCCAGGACTTGAACTCAGTGCCTTTCCCATGTGAGTCCACTTGTATTACTGCTGCCCCACAGCTGGGCTCCAGAAGCCCCCACCCCCCTTTTTTTGAAGACTGATAGAAATGAAAGAAACAAATACCCACAAGGTGACACAGGATTAAGAGAGGGTTTTCTTTTTAAAAGATGGACTATGAGCTATTGAGAGGGACTCAGCAGAGAGAGAGCACGATCAGAGATGGAGGACAAGACGTGGTGGGTCAGAACACAAGTGAGGTTCTTGACGCCGTTCTCCAGGAACAATCTCTCCTCTGTGGTAAGAAGTGGGAGGGAGAGGGTCAGCAGGTGGTGTAGTGCTTACACGCTGGGCTCCCACATGGCCAACGGCAGTTCGAGTCCCAGACCTGGCAGCTTGAAAATCATACTGGGCGCGTGTGCATGCATGCCCCAAATCCCAGGAGGAGAAGGGATTGCAGCATGGCCATGCTCCCTGGCGGTGATTTCTCAGTTCTCTTCTCACTGTCTCTGTCTCTCTCTGGTGAGCTCACACGCCCTATGACGAAGAAGAAGAAGTGGTAGGGCTGGGGAAGGGTAGCTGAGACAGTTGTCAGAGTGTGAAGCACTGTTGTTAAAGCAAAATCTTCCAAACCATTTGCAGTTCGTCGTACAGATGTGCTCTGGGTTTCCGAGAGGGAAGGTGAGCAAGCCGTTGTGGCTCTGATCCACATGCGGATCAGTGGGCACCATGAAAGCTTCAGCCTGTCGGTTATCAGGCGGCTTGCCTCTGCTGCCGGGGATGGGTTTCTGGGTGTGAAGCAGGTGGCAGTGGAGACTGGGGGAACAACCCTGGAGGCCCCCACGTGGTCTGCGGACCCGTTAGTTTTCTGTAGATCAGGCACGGGGGGCTCACAGTGATTCTCAAAGTTATGCCTCTGAAATCGAAGGCAAGAGGTACGCCCTACACTTTAAAAATGTATTTGGCCTTGGGACCAGCAGTTAGCGTAATGGCTATGTCACTGGACTCCCACGTAGTCGACCGCGGTTCGAGTCCCGGACCCGGCGGCTTAAACTCACGCCGGGCGCGTGTGCGTGCGTGCCCAAGATCCCGAGAGGAGAATGGAGGAGAAGGAATTGCGGCGTGGCCATCCCCCCTGGGGGGTGATTTCTCGTTTTCTGTCTCTCTGTCTCTCTCTCTCTGTCTGTCTGGCGAGTGCACGTGCCCTATAGCAAAAATCTCTCCAAAAAAAAGAAAAAAAAAATGTATTTGGCCTTAAATGTTTATAATCTTACCAGATACTGGTGACCACTTGAACTGCTTATGTCAGCCTGAGGTTTTGATGTTCTGACGGAAACTTGAGAGCATGATGAAGACTATGTGCAGACATGTTGGGCTTTTTGACTTGGTTTTGTCGTCGTCGTTGTTTTGAGAGAGAGGTTTTTGCTATAGGACACATGTTCTTACCAGGGAGACAGAGAGACAGAAAGCGAGAAGTCACCCCCCCAGGGTGGATGGCCATACTGCAATCCCTTCTCCTCCATTTTCCTCTCAGAATTTTGGGTACATGCACACTTGAGCCCAGTGTGAGTTTTAAGCCTCCAGGTTTGAGACTCAGACTGCGGTCGACTATGGGGGAGTCCAGCAATGTAACCATTATGCCACTTGCTGGTCCCCAGGTTGAGTTTTAATTAACTGGAAATGTATTAAAGAAACGTGTGCTTTTAAAAGTTTATTTATTTTGGGACCAGCAGTTAGCATAATGGCTATGTCGCTGGACTCTCATGTAGTTAACCACGGTTTGAGTCCCAGACCCTGTGACTTAAACTCACACCGGGTGCATGTGCGTGCGTGCCCAAGATCCTGAAAGGAGAATGGAGGAGAAGGGATTGCGGCGTGGCCATCCTCCCCTAGGGGGTGATTTCTTGTTTTCTGTCTCTCTGTCTCTCTCTCTGTCTGTCTGGCGAGTGCACGCGCCCTATAGCAAAAATCTCTCCAAATAAAAAAGTTTATTTCTTCCATGAGCAAGAAAGACAGAGACAGAGACAGAGAGAGCAACCCCACCAGGGTCTTGACACTGCAATTCACCCCCAAACTTCAGCCAGCCCCCAATCGTGGGCAAGTGGGTGCCCCACATACTAATGGAGGTCTCCGGCCTTGAACCAGGAAACGTCCTATGTGCCTCACAGGGAACCTCATGTTACCATCCAAACAAATTTTAATTTATTTTTTTAAATTACCAGAGGACAGGTGTGCTAGCCAGAAAAAGAGAGAGAAAGCACGCCCTGTGGGGTGTAGTCGTGCCACAATCATTTTCCCTTCATTTTGTCAGGATTTGGGGCGCGTATGAACAGGTGCCTGGCATGTTCTTCAAACCGCCAGGACTTACTAGTCATAGTTAATCCCTGTGCATGGGCCATCCCTTTCATTCTAAAACTTAGGTTTCCCTAAACCTTAATGTTTAACAGAGAAATCTGATGATTCATTTTCTAAATTGAGTAAAATTAAACCATCAGTTTCAAGGAGATTGAAGTTCTGTCAGCTGAAGCTACAGGAACTAACTTCCCTAAAATGGTTTCATTTGCATACTTCATTAATTAAATTCCATGCTACGTTTCACATTAAATTGATAGAATTAATTAGCTGAGCCTTTCTTAGCACTTCAAATCCTTCTAGCAAGCAAAATGTTCTTAAATGTGTGACTCCTGCAAAACAAGACTATAGCAAATTCCATCTTCTTAAGCATTCCCAAATGGTTTCAGCCCTTAGTCCAAAAGCTTCTAGGGCCAGCAGGTGGCATGGTGGTTAAGGCAGCTGGATCCCACGTGGCCAACCGTGTGTTTCCAGGCTTGGACCCGGCAGCATGTGGACCATGCCAGGCGTGTGTGAGTGCATACCCAAGATCCTGGGAAGAGAATGCAGGAGGGATCGTGGCATGGCCATTTCTCCTGGGGCAGAGGGGGATTTCTCATCCCCCCACCCCCGTCTCTCTCTAGTCAGTGCACGTGCCCTGTAGCAAAAAAAACTTTCAAAAAAATGTTTTAAGGTTTCTTTATACCTTCTAACTAAAAGTTACAAATTACACTCTTTAAATTGGGATCATAATTCTTTAACAGGTCAAATCCTCCCTATCAAATATTTGAAATATCTAACAAGGATGCAGGACCCTCAAGAATATGAAAAGACTGGGACCAGCAGTTGGTGTCATAGGACCAGCAGTTGGTATAATGAATGGCTATGTCGCTGAACTCCCATGTAGTCTACCATGGTTCGAGTCCCGGACACCTGGTGGCTTAAACTCATGCCGGGCGCATGTGTGTGCGTGCCCAAGATGTGAAGAGGAGAATAGAGGAGAAGAAATTGTGGTGTGGCCATCTCCTCTAGGGGGTGATTTCTCGCTTTCCGCTCTCTGTTTCTGTCTGTCTGGCGGGCGCACACGCCCTATAGCAAAAAACTCTCAAAAAATGAAAAAAAAAAAAAACAGTAAAAAAAAAAAAAAAAGAAAGAAAGAATATGAAAAGACTGTTGACCCAGCCTCGACGGTACAGTGATGCAACGATGCTCTGCACGCCACGTGGAAAAGGGGGGTTCAGTTCCTGGGTTCACCTGTACTCGCTGGGCTAGAAGGGCTGGGAGGGGATTGGAGTGTGGGACTTTCTTGGGGACTCTTGCTCTATGTCTCTGTTTTTCATGAAAGAAAGAAATAAACCAGAGCCAGCCTGTGGCATAGTAACTAAGGCAGCTAGATCCCCGTTTAGGCTAATTAAAAATTAGGTTCAATTTAATTTTTAATTTTATTTAATTTTTATTTTATTTTATTATTTTTTTAGAGGCTTTTGCCTTAAAGTGTGTGCACTCGCTAGAGAGACAGAGACACTGAGAGGGAAAGTGAGAAATCTCTCCTCAGTGGATGGCCACATTGCAATCCCTTCTCCATTTTCCTCCTAGGATCTTGGGCATGCACGCACACGTGCCCAGCAAGAGTTTCAAGCCATCAGTTCCAGGACTCACACTGTGGTTGGTTATGTAGGAGTCCAGCGATGTAACTGTGACATCATCTGTTGGTCCCCATAAACTTAATTTTTAAAAATTATTTATTTATTTAATTCCCTTTTTTTTTTTTTTTTTTTTTTTTGAGAGGTTTTTGCTATAGGGCGTGTGTGCTCGCCAGAAAGACAGAGAGAGACAGAGACAGAAAGCGAGAATTTACCCCCCAGGGGGGATGGTCACACTGCAATCCCTTCTCCTCCATTCTCCTCTCGGGATCTTGGGCACGCACGCACACGCACCTAGTGTGAGTTTAAGCCACCAGGTCCGGGACTCAAACCGCGGTCGACTACATGGGAGTCCAGCGACACAGTCATTACCACCCTCCATACCCCCGATTCCATTTGTTGTTATTATTTTTTTAATTTGACCGGACAGAGACAGAGAGAGAGAGAGAGAAAGGGGAAGAGAGAAAGTAAACTGCCAGGTCCGAGTCTCAAACCACAGTCGACCATGTGGGAGTCCAGCTCCCCTAACCATCATGCCACCTACCAGCCCCTAAACCTAATTTTTAATTAGCCTAAACGGGTAGGCCCAGAGACCATCTCTTCTCTGGATGGCACAGTGAGTGGGACCAGTCCTCAGGCTCTACGGGACGCACGCTTCTACGGGGACCACACGGGGCCATTGCAGGAGCACTCTGGGAGGACACCCAGATAGTGGGTGTGGGCAGGCAGGGACCCCCAGAAGTTGGCAGCCCCACTGGGAGGAGTGTGAGTAGCATTTAGCTGAGCACAAAGGAAGGCATGGTGATAACAGCATTCCAAAGGGATGAGCTGAATCAAACTTAAATCCACGTGGCAACAGTAACTGGATCTGTGCAAAATATTTGCTTTCTGGGGCCCGGTGGTGGCATAGTGGTACTGAAATCGAACCCACATGGGAAAGGTCCTGGGTTCACATCCTGGGACCTCCCTGTGCCGACAGAGACTGGAGGAGGGTGGCAGGAAGCCCTGTTGGGGGTCTCTCTCTCTTTCTCATAAAATAAGTAAACAACAGAAAGAAATGATAAAAAGTTATGGATATTCACCTTCTTAGTATTTGGGATATGGCTCCAGTACTTACAACTGCAGAGGGTGAGTTCAGTACTGGAAAGCTCCCACGGGTGACCACTCAGCGAAGCAAGGGGCTGGGGCTGGCCTGGACCTTGGCCTTTGCTCCACCTACAAACAAAGGACCAGCTGAGATAATGAATAGAGCGCCCCAAAGCAGAGGGTGTACTTAGCCTATTCCAAGGACACTATATGCGAGGGACATGCATTAAATTAAAAGTCAGGGGGCTGGCAAGTGGCATGGTGGTTAAGGACGCTGGGATCCCACGCGGCTGACTATGGTTTGAGTCTCAGACCTGGCAGCTTGCTTTTTCATTTTTTTCTCTCTGTCTGTCTCTCTCTGTCTTTCTCTCATCAGATTAAAAATAATAATAATAATAATAATAATAATAATAATAATAAATAGAGTTAAATGAGGGACCAGCAGTTAGCATAATGGCTATGTCGCTGGACTCCCATGTAGTCGACTGTGGTTCCAGTCTCGGACCCAGTGGCTTAAACTCATACTGGGCGCGTGTGTGTGTGCCCAAGATCCCGAGAGGAGAATGGAGGAGAAGGGATTGCGGCGTGGCCATCCACCTGGGGAATGATTTCTCGCTTTCTGTCTTTCTCTCTCTCTTTCTGATGAGTGCACGCTCCCTGTAGCAAAAACCTCTCCCCCCCCAAAAAATAATAAAAAATAAATAAAGTTAAATGAAGTAGTTATTTAGAGAAAAGTCAGCCTTATCCACTCACCAAGCAAGTTGTGGTTTAACATCTATTGGGAAATGCCATTATAAAAATGAACTTGAATTTGATTACATAATGCAGTATTGTAAAAGTACTTTCGTTCAAACTTTGTATTTTGATAAGTCTTTTTAATTTTAGAATTATTATTTAATTTTATTTATTTTATTATTATTATTATTAATTCAAGAGAGAGAGATGGGTGGGTGGGGATGAGAAAGGAAGCCACCAGGTCCAGGATTCGAACTATGTAGGTGGGAGTCTAGTGCCTTCACCACTACACCACCTGCTGGCCTCTCTTTTTTCTTTTTTTAGTTTAGTTTTTCCTATAGAGTTTGTGTGCTTGGCATAGAGAAAAAGAAAGAAAAACTAAGAAATCACCTCCCAGAGGGACGGCCACACTGCCATCCCTTCTTCATCCTCTTGGGATTTTGGAACCCACGCACACACACCAGTGTTTTTTTCACGCCACTGAATCACTCAGCCATGTGGGATCTAGCTGCCTTAACCACCACACCACCTACTGACCCTAACCTTTTTTTTTTTTAGTCTTTTTTAAAAGGTTATTTGCCAGCCAGGCGGCGCGGTAGTGAACTGCAGCGTCTGCACCCCGGGCTGGGCTGTACTTACCATCCTAATCTGACCCGCGCCCTCCGACCCCACTTCCTCCCTCTCCAGTTCTCATTCTGGCACCCCCATTCCTCCAGTCCTCCTAAACCAGGCGCTCCCTCCCCACCCCTGTCCCCAAGGGCCTGTTCTCGGTGCTTACATTCTCTGGGCATGTTTCCAGGAGATGACTCCCAGCGCCCAGGTCCTGCCACCCTGTCCCCGCTCTGCCTCAGGTGGAGCACACACACCCGGGAGCCATCTTCGCCTTACCTTACCGGAAAGGCCGAGAGCGGCTGGGGAGACAGCCGGTGTTCAGGTTGTTGGGAGCCGACCTCACCCCAGCTGTAGTGGGGGAGTCGCTCTGCTCCGCTGGAGAGCAGGTTCCCCCTCCCCGGCCTCCCCAAACGCCCTGCTCCTCTCTCCTGCCCTCGGCTCACTGCTCCGCTGCCTACTTCTCTGAGGTTTGAGAAACACAATAAAACTACAAACTCCCAGGACCGCGTCTACGCTGCCAGCCACGGTGCCACCGGCCTGCTCCATGTGACAACTCCCTGTGTCCCCGGGCCACCGCGCTCACTCAGACACATCCCCTAGCAACATCTGCTCTTCCCTGGGACCCTTCGCACCAGGGGCTCAGCACTACTTCCAGACAGGCTCCTGCCCTCACTCCAGGCTCTGGTCCAGCACGACCCAAACTGCTGCCTTCTGTCATCCTGGCCTCGCCCGGCCGGCTCACTCCTGCGGCCGGCTCTTGGACAGGCTGTCCGCTCCGTGCTGCGGGCTCTCCTGCCAGTGTCCGTGGCTCTCTCCCTCACCAACTGCAAGCCTGCCCAGGCAACAGCTCCTCAGGGAGGCCTACCCCCGCCGCCAGTCCGGGTAAGGTTGCAACTCTCTCCCACCCTCCATACCCCCAATGCAGCCTTCCCAACTCTTCCTGCCCCACTCTTTTTTTTTTCTTTTTTGGCTAGAGGGCACGTGTGATTGAGGGGTGAGGGGCAGAGGGAACCTACGCCCTATGGGGCATGGTCACGTCATAATCTCTCCCTCTTTTCGTGATTCTGGATGTGCACACACGTGTGCCCTGCGTGGTAGTCAAGCCGCCAGGCACAGGACTCGAACAGCACAGTCAGCCACGTGGGATCCAGCTGCCTTAGCCACTAAGCCATAGAACTAGCCCCCACCACTGTTTTCTCTGCACATAAAACTTTTAACATATGATAGGATTTATTGATTGATGATGTTTCTGGTGTTCCGTTTGCATCCCAGCCCATGGTAGGCTACGAGCCTCACGAAGACAAGGGTCTTTTTTCTGTTCGCGAAGCCCTAAGGTAATGGCCGGCACGTGGGAGACAGTGCATGCTGGATTAATGAACTATCGCACTTACATTTCACAAAAACATAGGTATCGGCCTTTATGCCATGCTTATTTTGTAGATGAAGAAGCTGGGGCTCGAGAGAAGTTTAAAAATGTACCCATGTTCAAGTCCCAAGAAAGGGAGACAGGCAGGCAGGACCCCAGGGTTCCCCAACCCACAGTCTGTTCGCCGAATGGCCACCCCAGCGGTCTCCCTCCACTGCGCCTGTCCCACGGTTTACAATAAGCCACCATCCACAGCCACCGCGACCAATGATGTCCCCTTGGGTACATGACAGATAGACTTGATCCAAGATCAAATGCTCCTCGATTTACATCCTAGTTCCAGAAGTCAGCGGGCCGAAAGCCAGTGCATTCCCAGCCGACGGGGGTTTCATGCCCTGTTCATCCACGCACGGGCACACCGCACTGAGATCGTTAGTCTGAATGCGGTCCGTAAACCACAGCGAAGGAGAAAATGTCCGCATCATCTTTGGAACTACATCCACAGATGAAGAATGATCTTTTCTGGGACCAGCAGGTGGTGTGGTGGTAAAGGCACTGGATCCCACATAGCTGATTCTGTGGTTCAAATCCTGGACCCAGCAGCTTAAAAATCACGCCAAGTATGTGGGGAACGAATGAAGGAGAAGAGACTGTGGCATGGCCATCCCCCCTGCCAGGGGTGATTTCTCACTTTCCCTCTCTCCTTCTGTCTGTCTCTGGTGACCACACGTGCCCTACGGCAAAAATCTAGAAAAGAAAGGCGAAAGAAAGAAAGTGATCTTTTCTCTAACCGCATCAGAGCCGGTGCCGCTCTGCCGGGTAGGAGACCCCTACCCCGGCCCTGTCCCGGGCCCGCTCCAGCAGAAACAGCTGTGAGTTACGTGGCTGAGGGCTCGCCAGCGCCTGGCTGGAATTTGGAAGGAATGTGTGTAGGGCTCAGTCTGAGCTTGATTTGGCTTCAGGGACCATTTTAATTAAATTAATTATCTCTAGAAGAAACACTTAGTGCTGTTTAAGCCCAAACAATAGCAACTTGTTCCCATTTCTAACCGGAGTCACGCTGTTGAAAGGTCCTCTGGTGAGCCCAGGGCAGGACACCTCCAGACGTGCTGGGAAGCCTGCCACTCCGGCTCCCTCCTCTCCTCTCTTCCTCTCCCCTCACACAGGGCGGGGATTTTCAGGGAAGTGATGGTGGGTAAATTACATCCACCATAGGGACCGGCAGTTGGCGTAACGGCTATGTAGCTGGACTCCCATGTATTTGACTGCGGTTCGAGTCCCAGACCCGGTGGCTTAAATTCACACCAGGCACGTGTGCGTGTGTGCCCAAGGTCCCGAGAGGAGAATAGAGGGAAAGGGATTGCGGCGTGGCCATCCCCCCTGAGGGGTGATTTCTCGCTTTCTGTCTCTCTGTCTCTCTCTGTCTTTCTGGTGCACGCACGCACCCTATAGCAAAACTCTCAAAAAAAAAAAAAAAAAATTACATCCACCATAAAGAAGCCATCACCCAGAAATGCAGTGTCTTATTACGTCCTCTTGGGGGACAGCTTGACAGTTTTGATCTAAAAGCAAATGCTACTCCATGCATGTCCTAATTGCAGAAGTCAGCAGGCCAAGAGCCAGTCCTTTCCCACCCGACGGTGGCTTCATCCATTTATTCACAAATAGGCCTGGGGGCTGGGACACCGATGAGCGAGCGGGAAGGGCCTCGGCGGCGCCTGGCTCTCCGGACTGGTCCAGGGCTGGGCCACGCTGCTTCGCTCTCTCGGCTGCACGTCCTCCCTAAGTTCCCTTGTTCTTGTAAAGACATGGCCAGTGCCACTGTCGGGTCACGTTGTCCTCCCCTGTGGCCTCCTGGTTTGTCCTCGTTACCCAGCACTTTTAAAGAATTACTTAGTTTAATTTATTGTTATTATTTTTAATTTGACCAGAGACCAAGAGAAGGGAAATGAGAAAGCAAGCTTCTGGGTCCGGGACTCAAACCATTGTCAGCCATGTAGGAATCCAGTGCCCCAACCACCACACCACCTGCTGGCCCTCCCACTTCAGGTTTTTGTTGTTATTATTTTCTTTTTAAAATATTGTTGATGCTGGATCCCACGTGGCCAACTACACGGTTCAAGCCTCGGACCTGGCAGCTTGGAAATCTCACCAGGTACACGTGTCCGCATGCCCAAGATCCTAAGAGAAGACTGGAGGAGAAGGGGCTGTGGTGTGGCCATCCCCCCTGGGGGGTGATTTCTCAATTTTTCTCTCTCCCTCTCTGGCACGTGCCCTATAGCAATAAAACTGAAAAAAAGAAAAAATCGCACGCCCTGCCTTGTTGCAAAAAAATCTGACCCGGCTTGTCCATCCCAGTCTACATCCATCCCTGTCCTTCTCACACGGCAAGGAGGTGGCCCACCTGTACCTCATCCCTGCTCATCACAGCCAGCCGTGCCCCACAGCCCAGTCCGTGCAAAGGAGAGCAGGGAGCTCACTCTTTCACACGGCGCGTTATCTCGCGTTATCTCGTGCCTTTGCAGGAAAGCCTTAATACTCACGGGGTTTCATGATTGTTTTTAGATTCTAATTGAAGGTGAGAACGTTCAAAGCCCTTTTGTGCCAAGTCTTCCTCCTTCGGTAGATTGGGTTCATCCAACCCGCTGACTCCTCGGCACAGCTGGAAAGGGCCATGCCCAGTGGAGAGCTCGGCCTCTGTTCTATGGCCTCTCCCAGGGAGTGTCCGGCAGAGGGAACAAGCAGAGCCCGGAGGCAGCCCATGCTCCAGACCAGCTGACAGGCCGTGGTCAGTGCCGCGGGGCTGCGTTTACTGCAGGGAGTGCAGGGCCTGTGCTCGTCTGCTCAGCCTTACATAATAGTGCGCGGCTGGTGTGGGGAGAACCGAGTCCCCTCAGCTTTCACGACCTCCGACCTTCCTTACATTGAGCAATCCGGACTTGGTCTGCAGCAGCAGTGCTAATTCCACTGTTCTTCCACCAAAGTGCCGAGTAAGGCTAGCACTCAGAATTATTGGGGCATATTCTAAATAATTAAAAATGGCCAAGGGAGCCAGTTAGATGCCATGGTGCTTAAGGCAGCTGGATCCCACATGACTGAGGTATGGTTCAAGTCCCAGATCTGGTAGCTTTGAGAATACACCAGGCACGTGTGCATGCGTGCCCAAACTCCTGAAGGAAACTGGAGGAGAAAGGCTTGTGACATGGCCATGCCCGTGGGGGGCGATTTCTCATGCTCGCTCTCTCTCTCTCTCTTTCTCTCTCTCTCTCTCTGACACTCTCTGATGAGCACACATGACTTACGGCAAAAACTGAGAAAAGAAAAAAAAAAGGACAAGTACTCAAAAGAAAGAAGGAAAGTAGGTGCTTATTTTCCATCATTATTTAAAGAAAAAAGAAACTATTGTAATTAAAACCTCATGATTATTAACCCATTAATATCCATTTCTTTCTCTCTTTCTCTTTTTCTGGCACAATTCAACTCTCAACCCATTCGGTCAAAACACTGCTTTGAATGCATAGTCTTCAAATCTTTTCAACATCATTTGTTTACAGATCACAATCAAGTGGGCAAATGAACAACTTCAAAAGTATTTCTAACTGCCGTGGTACCTGGGTCTGTAGCTTAGTAATGGTAACTAAATCACTAGCCCCCTTCTAGGGTAAGGAAGGCAGAGGCCTAGTAAAAATGAACAGCAAGGGACGATCAGATGGTATAGTGGCTACATCACTGTACTCCCACAAAGTCAACAGTGGTTCGAGTCCTGAACCCGGCAACTTCAAACTCAGGCCAGGCGTGTGTGTGCACATGCTGAAAATTCCAAGAGGAAGATGGAAAAGGGATTGTGGCG